>SJJU01000730.1:0-82466 GCA_012932125.1 Conopomorpha cramerella | reverse complement strand
TTCCCGGGGCCGTCCAAGCAGGTGTCGGGGACCCCACTCCGACAACTAGGACCCTAAGGCCCCCTTTTAGGACGCCTTATACGCCAGGCAGGGGATACCGTAGTCCTATTCTTTTCTATACGCCCGGAACTACAGGGCTGGCGGCGGGATAGTCACAACCCGACCGCTTCGCCGGCGTTGAACCCGGGATCTCGTGGGGTCCGACATCTTCCATTCCTCCGGCCGCAGAGGATAGGGAGCGCAGCGCACCGCTGACACTCCTCTTCCCCTGCGGCTCCTCCACGCCGCCATCTAGCGGTGGCGGCCCGCAAGGGCGCGGAGGATAGGGACAGCGGCGGTCGGAACACCGACTGTCTCTCCCTCCGTGGCTGTCAGTGCGGCTTCGTCATGGGACCCAGCTTGACCGCTTGTCTGCGGGTTCAAAATCGAGCCCAGGTCAGCGGTCTCTCTCGGGCCGGCCAGTCTGCAACAGACCGACCGAGTGGGTTCCTCTTAGCTTCGCCGGATGCCACTACCCGGGTACTAAGCCCCCTCGCCACGACAAGGCATAGAGGGGGACATAATAGCATCCTAAGCTAACTAATATTGTGAATTACTTCGTGTGTAACCCAATCTAGAGCAGATTTAAGATGGTTTTTTTATAACTTGTTGTAAGTAGTAAAAGATATCCCACCAAAAACATTCTGTAAAAAACTAGCCATGTCTCGATGGAGCTGCTTGTTCATCTCTAAAACTAATGAAATCTAGACAAAACGTGCCAAGTCTAAGGCCTGAAAATGTGGCGAAATGGTTCCAATAAAGGATGGTACGGCAGTGTTTGCTTCGCGCTCGACTTGCCGGGGGCACTACCGTGCCCCCAGATTTATTATAGAAGATCTATAGGGTTAAGCTGGAAAATAATAATGGAAATCATTGAGGGAGGCCCTCTTCCAGCAGTGGACGTCATTTATCTGATGATGAAGGTATTTAACATTCTTGGGTGCAGCTTATCTACTGGAAACGATTAGGTATTTTTTCTTCAGGCACAAGCCCACCACCATCCAAGCCCCTCGGCGTACGGGCCATTCTCTGGTGACGTGCGCTTCTACTTGCTTTTGCCTCTTTTCAACGCACGTTTTTTTGACTCCATACCAAATTATCTTTATCCATCCCTGTTTTCTTACAAACTCTCCTTCTTCTGCATGGGCATGCCGGCCACATTACGGAGACTTCGCGTTGGGTCCTCGTCGCGTCTTCAGTCCTTAACAGGCTTCATGTGTTCTTCGTACCGTATACCAGGGATTAGCAAATTCAAGCAACGTTCAAAATTACCTGGACTGGTTATCAGGTTCCTGAAGTATATTGGTCCTTAGTCCGCTCTAGTTTATCAAGCATCTCATTCCTTGCTACGTTGGACTATAATCTGCATTCCCATAGTGCGTGGTCCCTGTTTTCGCTCACTTCGCCGCAAGGGCACTAACCCGTTTCGCAGAGTCATCCGGTGCAGTCGTTCTCTGAAGCATCCATCCTCTGTCAAGATCTGCGACGCAATGTAGTCTGGTTCGATCCATGCGAAGTTCAACCTTTCTGGATTAACTATTCTATTCGGGATTATCTTGTATAGATCCCGACCATCATCGCTATTCTCCCAGTGGACTGCCATTGGGCACTTGTAGCCTCTTGTGTTGATGGTTTTAATAGCTTGCGCACCCTTAGAGCCAAATGGGCGTCTTCCTGCTCAATTTCTCCCGCTCGTTGAAAGCCCACTGTCATAATTGATTGACACGGAATTGCAGGTATTTTATTGTAGATATACACAATTTCTATAGTTGTCAGGCTAAATATTATAATTTTGACTTGATAGTAAAAGGTGACTGATGATTTGTAAGTTGCGGGTGTAAAATTTAGTGAAATATTACATTGTATTGCCGATGTTTATCGAAATAGATTTCGTCTTAAATTTTTACTATGCAGTGTGTTCTTCGTTTAAATCCCGCAACTCTTTCGAGTGACTGTGAAACGAAAGAGACAAAATTCACTTATGGAAATGCAAAATAGGTACGATAGAATATGCTCAGAGGAAAGTGTATCGTGAAAGTGGTCATTGCGAAACCTTTGCTCAATTTACACATTGATGAAATAGCCGATTCATAGGTAAATGAGACCGCGGGGTGTCGTTGTCGGCATGCCGGGACATTTTCTACCTTCGTGCGGCTCTTTGAACCCTGTTGGGGAAAGTATAAATTCACTTTAAAAAAATATTTATTTATTTAAGCTTACATAACGGGCTTATAGCTAATTATTACTAATCAAACATTAAACTTAAAAAAAAAGAAAGCATGTTAAACTATATCCCTAAACATGTAAGCATGGCGTGCATTAAGCATAAAGTTAAAATAATTAATTCTGTAAGTAATAAACTGACTGATCTAGAATACATTTTGAGTAAGACATATACACAGGTAAATAGTTAGACATCGTGTAGGAATTACAGAATGAGTAGTTTTACGCTGTTCTTGAATTTACATGCTTTACTATCAAATATATCCAAAACGTGGTTAAATTCGTTGTAGAGACAGCACATTCCGACAGGAGGGGTTGTAGAAAGACGTGTTGTTACGATATATTTGTAACGCAAAGGATGGTCTTCTCCTACGATCAGACATTCTAGTGTTGAGATTAATACTACTTAACAGCTGTGGGCTACTTACTCATACTACTTAACAGATCTGGGAGTGAAGAATCTTATGGAGCGTTACAAGGTCAGCATGATCACGTCGTTTAGAGAGTGACTGAATGGGCATGGTGCAAGGATTCACTATCCTTGTCTATATAATACAATTCGCGAACATTTTCTTTGTACGTTCTCAATAAAATTGCTGTGGACAAAGTAATAAGAGGACCAAATAATAGAGGCATATTCAAGACCACTCCTAACAATGGAATTAAAGAGATGTAGCATATTCAATGGATTTTGAAAATGCTTGGTAACGCGTGTAATAAAGCCGAGCAATATTTAAGTTTTTTTAAAACTATTCCTTGAAGTTCGTAGTATTCCTGGCACTTATTGTAAGTATAAGTAAATCTCGTAGTACTGTTACAATAAAACTGTACCGCAGTTAAAACATTTTCTCGTTGAAGGAAAATGTTGAGTCTCTTTACCTTAATGGACTTCTACAACCCCTCTAATTCGTATAAATACATCATCAATATTAATATAATTAAGCTCAGCATAGAGGAAATGGGTATGCGAAAAAGGTGTTGTAGCCAGTAGTTGCAGATTATGTTGTGCCCGAAGCCTTAGTCTCTATGCACAGAAACGACAAAGAAAGAGTCCAGCCTGTACCATTTTATAGCAGCCTTCTCCAAGTAGTTATGAACATACATAAAAACTTCAAATTTAAATTAAAAAAATATTCTAATCCCTTAAAGAACATTTTCAGAACTACGTACTAGGCTTTGCGACATGCCTAAAATAAACCTGCGTAAGTTTGATCGACGTGTTATCTACTGTATAGGATACAAAATAATAGATTGGCGTACTATATATACTTGCTTTAATAAGCTTAAATAGTGTACATAAATAGTTTTAAAATAATAAAAATAGAAAAAATGTGGTTGTGTCGTTGTCTAGGTATATCAGTAGTGGACTCCGGTCCATTCGGCTCCGCTTTATATGTAAGTGCCCCGTCCTCACCTCACGCCCCTCGGACGCCATACAACTTAAACATTGCGGCGCGTACATCTACTATATAATAAATTAGGTTAGTAATCTGATTTATGACGTTTAAAAACCGAACTACTGGCTAGATCTCATTCAAACCAATTTTCGTTAGTAGTTTCTATAGTGATGCGTATATCATATATTTTTTCAGTTTTATCATGGCCATATTTTAGTTGTTACTCTTGGGGGGCCACATTTTACTACTTTGGAAGAGTCTCTCGCGCAAACTATTCAGTTTAGAAAAATATGATATAAGAAACATCAACATCATTTTCTAATACCTATTTTGAGTTTCAGTTCTATGTATAACCCCAAAAAATTTGGTTGGTCAAAAATTTAAAATCTTAATGCGGTTTACAGAATACATCTACGTAAAGTTTCGGAATAAACTGGTTGTGACATATGGACGGACGTACGGACAGATGGACAGACGGACTACAGATAGACATGACGAATCTATAAGGGTTCCGTTTTTCCCATTTAGCTACGGAACCCTAAAAATGACAGTCAAACTATTCTGTTTTGTCTACAATCTAACTATATATCTAAATAATATAATATATAAAAGGAAAAGCTGACTGACTGACTGTCATATCAACGCACAGCCCAAACGGCGAAACGTAGGCATTTAGAGTTTGGTACGGACTTAGGAACCGTAGGAGTACACTAAGAAAGGAATTACCTAAATTCCCATGGGAACGGGAATAAAAGGTATAAATATTTTGTATGAAAAATCTAAACGGCTGCAGTTAAAGTTAGTTGCAACAGTATATAGGAAAATTCCCACCGGAACGGGAGTTAGCGGGAAAATTTTTTGAATGAAAATAATAAACCGCGTAAAATAGAAGATTGAAATTTGGTATGCAGGTACTTTATTGAAAGTAAATCATACTCCTAACGCGATATTGAAAAAAATCCCTCGGGAACGAGAGTTAGCGAAAAATAAATATATATATATTATAAGAGAAAGTCGTGTTAGTTACACTATTAAATAAATCAAGAACCGATTTGGTTTAAAATTGGAGGGGAGGTAACTTAGTACTAGGAGACGGATTTACGATCCTGTGGAGCGTGGCGCTGTATAGAGGGTGTTATAGTTTGTATGACATACTGAAACTACGCGAATGAAATCGCGGGGCGTCCACTAGTCTATCATATAAAAAGTAGTGGACGCCCCGCAATTTCATTCGCTTACCTAGCACCTGTATCCCAAATTTGAAGCGTCTAACTTGAGCGGTTTAGATTTTTTATACAAAGGAATTTTCCCGTTTATTCCCGTTCCCGTGGGAATATCAGGAATTCTTTTCTTTGTGCACCCCTATGGTACCTAAGTTACGTCCGTATCAAATTTCAAGTGTCTACGTTTCGCTATTAGGGCTGTGCGTTGATATGTCAGTCTGCTTTTCCTTTTAAGTAGGATTCGTTCGATCGGTCTCGCCAAAACTCGGCTAATTTTGGTCTTGAATTATTCGTGGAAGTCCAGGGAAGGTTTCAAATGTGTATTTCTTACATTACACGCGGTGCAAATCTTCCTACAAAAAAATAAATGTTTGCCGGGTCATGCCAAAAGAAATTACATACTCAAAAGTTACCGACTTTATTCTTTATTACAGCTATCTATTTTTTTGAAGTAGTCACCGTGAACACGTATACACTTTTCATCCGTCTGAACCACTTAGAAAATACCGATGCCCACACTTCTTTAGACACCTCAGAAATTTCATAATTATACGCAGCCACATCTTCTTTGTTCTCAAATCACCTTCCTTTTAATTTTGGGAAATAAGCAAATATCGCAGGGGGTTAGGTCGGGGGAATATGGCGAGTGGGGCACGATAGTCACGTTTTTTGAGCTGAAATAGTAAAGTGTTCTGGCAGAAGTGTGAGGGGCAGCGTTGTCGTGTGCCAGAGCAAGTGCTGAGTTCCCGATTTCGGCCGCTTGTCACGCCAAGCTAACAGTACTCTCGGGGTACCTGTCACATACCATTCAGAGTTAACTGTCCTTTGATCTTCTAGCACTATCGTAGCAATATGTCCTGTCTTGCAGTAAATTGAGACAATCATTTGTTTTTGTGTACTTCGGGTTCAGCGACATTTTGTTGGCGTCGGCTCATCTTCAAAACACCATACTGTGGACACTTTGTTTCGGGGTCGTAGTTATATAGCTTTGTTTTGTCGCCTGTGTATATGTAGTATATCATATACAGTTTTTTCTCCTCGGCGTCGAATTTATCTATCATAAATTTGCACCAATCCACGCGGCGGTCTTTTTGCAAAACTCGAGAACGGGTGGACCGATTTGGCTAATTTTGGTCTTGAATTATTCGTGCAAGTCCAGGGAAGGTTTAAAAGGTGTATTTCTTCCAATACATGGGGTACAAAGGCGAGCAATGGCAAAAAAAAATGTTTACCGAGACCCCTAGTAAATGTATAAATATCGAAAATCTACTTGTGTAGGTCCTAAATATCCTGATTTCCTATTCCATATTCATGGATATCGCTTTGGGCAATAAGTATCGATGCGATTAAAATGCGAATTTGCTATTAAGAAAGTAAATAGAAATAAAGTTGTGAATCTAAGTCTAAGTTTTCGCTCCGTAGTTACACTGGGTAAGGTATTATAAGTTATTAAAGGGTTCGTCACACAATAGTTGTATAGTTCGATCAGTCCTCAGAATGTCGAAACCTGAAGCTAATCTTGGAATGTTGTATCGATTTGCTACTCTCAACCGACGCGAAGTGGATTTTGATTGGAACCTCTGAGTGATTCGTGAATTCTGAAAATTCAGAATTCTGTAGGTAGGCAGGTACCTACGTAAATCTTTGACCCAGTTATAAATATTATTAGCACAACTTCATTAAGCATGGAACACAAAATGTGGGCATTGGTGTCAGTGATAATACTGTGAAGATTTAAATTAATAATGATTGATCTTGATTTCTTGTGACACGAATTTATATATATAACTAGTGGACTAGTATAGAGGACTAGTATATAGCGACACGACCAACAGCCGTTCTTGAGTTATAAATGGAGTAACTAACACGAATTTCTTTTATATATATGTATAGATATGTATTATGATTGTACATATTTTGAACAGAATAATTTGGGATTTGGCCTGTAGTTTAAGGCCTTTAGAAAAATTGGACTATTGGAAAAATTGGATCCCCTGTCTGGGGCGTCCCGCGATAGTCGGCGGTGCCGCATGGTATGTTTGTCGTCGTATAAGAGGTGTCTGCTAGAGTGGACCGAAACTCCGTTGATCACGATATGGAGTCCACAGGGATTGGTCGCTTGTTACGTTAGGCCTGAAGAATGTTCCCTGCACTACCCACCCAGCACCCACGACAGCTGAACGCCTTCGAATGGGGCTTTAGTTTGTATAAGTCTGACACTATTCCGTCGGCGCCACCATAACGGCGGGGTGTCCATGAAAATGTTCCCCCTTTTCAACAAAAAAAGAGATCATTTGAGATCTGAATCTGATCACTAACACTGAACAACTTAACAGACACAATATAAGTTTTATTGTTACAACTGTCAGCCGTTCTACAAATAGTTGTAGTGTCCCAAAGTGTTAAGGGTTAATGTTCGATTAAAATGTGATGATTAACCCGTGAAGCTATAAATAACTATCTCAGTTATCATCAATAGCAATTCATCTCAACACGGGGTCATCACCCTATGTGATAGATGATCAATAAATAATATAATAACTATTGTTAGATGACAAATCCGTTCATAATACCTTTAAATCTGTGAAGCTAAACATGTCCTAGAAGACTATGCATTTCCAAACGTACTGTTTACACAGCTATGGATTATGGACACGAATGTATGTTGTTTTTCTTCTTGTTTCTGTCGTTTTCGGAAAAACTCTATTAGTACAAGCCTCGATTCAATCTTGATAAAATTCGATTACGGAAATCTACCGCAAACCGTCGATTTACAAGGTGGCCATAGTAGCCGGCGCGATTATAAACTAAGGCGAGGTTTCGAAAATAGTTTACGACCTATCCTCGCACCTAACGAATATAAAACAAAAGAAATTTAAAACTCCATTTTGAAGGCTGTTGGTTACCAACCGTGTGACACGAGCGTTTAGCCATAAAACGTTAGATTTTGTACGATAAACAATCGATATGTATAATTTTCTTGTGTCTCTTTATCGAGGTATAATAGTAATCCAATGTTTGTTTGATGTTTTTACTTAGGTACCTATTAATACAACCAAGCTCGCTATTGATTGAAGATTCGTGTTTCCAAAGAGCCATGTTTTGTAGTATTGATGATAAAATGTATATGAGTGGAATAAGTAGTGGTATGTCAGGATCGTAGCAAGTGTAAATCGATTGTCTCCGCCTACCCCCGGCGTGATGTTACTTATGAATATCGATAGTACAATGACAAAATGTTGCAATTAGTGACAGTTGCTACTAAAATCCCTTCATGAAAGTGTTTAGCATGCGACATGCTCGGCGCCCCGCTGCCGGGATTCGGCGGGATTAAGGTCTATAACTTGCACTTAATTACCTACGTACACACGGGGGCACGCCACCCCGAGGCCACCCCGGGCACACCCACAATCACGACCCTTGTAAGAGGCCTCCACATTGGCATAATGTAAATATATTTCATCCCATTGCCTATCAGCAACTAGCACAACAACAAAATATTGTTAGCTATTATAATATCCTAATTAGTATTCTTGTACGGTCTTGTACCTGTACATGCTTGTAAAATACCGTCTTTGGCCTAGTGGCTAGGTACTTGGATCGAAAATTGCAGGTTGTGAGTTCGAAACCTGATGAACTAGGACTGTGTACTAATGGGTCTCTTTTTAGAGCCTATCGGTACGCTACTTGAAGGACGACGTCGTGATTTAACCCGCATACCACAGGGTATGTGAACCCTATAATTAATGGTGTTCTTGTCATGTTGCGTTAAATACGCTTGTTGAACCGTACGCATTTACTTAACAAGTGCTTTTATAACATTTCACGCCTCTTAATCCCAAAACGGGGTTTTGGGATCAAGAGGCGTGAAATGTTATTCTTTTTTATTATATGTTTGTAGTACTCAGAAACTACCAATTGCACGGATTTCCAAGTAGTTTATTGTTATTCCACATTATGCCTGCGTAACATAGTTATAATATATTACGAAATTCCCACGGCAATGTATAAACCACTATAATTATACCAGCTGAAAAACCACCCATTGTTACATATGGTGTAACAATGGGTGGTTTTTCGGCCGGTATTATAAATTAGTGATAAAAAATGGAGGCTTTGGGTTTGGAGGGTTAAATCTTTACGACCTATTCTCATTCAGAAGAGGAAGGAAATGGGAATTACCCCCATGAAAAACCGCTGCTACAGAATCTCTAATCTATGTTTTTTCTAGGAGGTACTGTAGTACTTGTGGCAAAGTATTTTCTGTCATAGAAGAAACTGCCAAATCATTTTGTATCAATAATGTACTGTAGGCATAAAGTTATTAAGCTCTTGAGATACAGACAGAGGCGTAGATGTCTGTCGATGAGTACGTTAGACAGGCATATTATATTTCAGTAACAATCCTTTATTTCTGAGAAAAGGATGAAGCGCAAGTCTTAGTAGCATCATTACGCCTGAGTAAAAACATATTTATTTCCTTTTAGAATCCTTTTGAAAAGGTGTATTAGCCCCGTTGCCATGATCGCGGCTGGTGCCGGCTGCATCTGCTGCAATAAACAAACACCGCAGGTTCCACTCGAATAGACGTTCATCTGTTTGTTGCTTATCACTTGTTCCTTGAAACTTTTCCATTATTGTTATTGACTTCCGCCGTAGGTGAGCTGAGAGGTTAGTAAATATATAATTGAATTAATTTATTGTAAACCCTGAGATAGCGTTTAAGATATGAACATATTTTTTATATTAAATAAACCATTTTTTTATGTAAAAAAAAACTAAGTAACCACCCGCTTTGTTGAAGTGGTCGGAGGTTAAAGTGTCTAGATTGTTTAAAACAATATTTAGTTACAGTTTATTCTCTTAAGTTCACATTGAAATATACCTTACATAAGTGGCATAATACTTTTACGCATTCAGTACTTAAGTACGTATCGTACGTTGCTGAACTTCAAAATGCTCAGGTTACAATGCAAACTGCTACGGGCTACGTCGTAGTTTCGTAGCTAGGTCGTAGTCCCTAGGACTGCCAATGGCGTAGCAGCTGCCGTCACACTCCATCATCCGAGTTAGGAATCGGCAACACTCAACAGGAAAAACCTAAAAATATTCGCAGGTGTGTTTCAAGGCTGCCGTGACGTAGGTAGGTCACAATGATGCTGCGGGAGGGGCGGGGCGGGCATCCTGGCGTAGGCGGGGGAGGGTGGGCTGCGGCGGGGGGCCGGGGCGCGCGCAGGGTCGCATGTAACAAGTGCTGGCGCCCCGGGAGCAACAGTCTGCCGCTGCACGACACCGCGGCAGCTCGCGCTGCATTCGTTCCTCGAGGCTTGCGTAAGTACATACTACCATATTTACTCACACATAGCCATAACCTTCCCTCCCCCCTCCCTGCCTCTTGAATTCCCAGGTGTTCTTGGTTATGATGTTGTATGTGAAGAATAGCGGGTACTATCGACGGGAATAAAGCTTTACCTGTTGAACGTGCTCTCAGTCGTATCGCACCCTCTTTGTCGAAGCTCGGGATAGCTTCTACCATGATGAGGAAATCGGCTTTATTAGTCCCGAGTGTCAATCGTTTGTTTTATGACCGGTGTCGTGTTTTAAAAAAGATACTTTTTATATTAATGAGCCGCTGTACAAATAGATCTTCCTATATTTACGAAATGTAACAAAGGACTTCATTTGTATAGCAGGTACTTTACTTTTTTACTTTTTACAGTAAGTACAGTAATTGTGCAATGTATTATTCAATTATTTATAATTTGAAATCAATTATATTTGCTTTTCGGCGACTGTAATTTAAATAACGTCTGATACTTAGTTATTTATAAAAGTATATAAACAGTCAAATCGTTAATCATATTATAGTTATAATAAGCGTGACGTTTTTTTCGATATCAATTTTATTACTATACCTAAAACAACACTAATTGTTAATTGGGGGTTTACCTTCAGCCGACACGAGCGACCTATCTAATCTTCAATCCATGTTCTATACGGTAGGCCACACATGCGCAAAACGATTGCACAGTCAGATACTCTTATACATGTATATGGCACAAAGGTAATGTCACCTCTACTTCTACAGTCGAAATGAATTTCGTATTGAGTTTACTTTTGCCGTGCACTCTGGTCATGACTGTACCCACGAACCCGCCACGAATAATGCATCATCTCGTCAGCTTTAGAAGCATCTGCTATTCATATTATTTTCATTAAAAAGCCATTAGTACGATATGAAATGTCATCAACTGGATTTGGTAGCATTTTCTCGAAAATAGTAGGAGATAAGTCGACGAGAACAAGTTAAGACATATGACATGTTCCTATTGGGTCGACACCAAATGTTTATTTCTTTGCCATATCATATATAAAATCAATTTAGACAGATTCGAATGCTGTTAAATCATTCGATCTAAACTTTTACTCATTATTGAGGCACATGTCGTTATATTAATAGTTTTGTTATATGTTCGATTGCAATACCATGGAGATATTGGCCCATATTGACACTCTTACTCCTTATGTGACCGAAAGATCCTTGTTTATTCAAAGGTACTTCACTCTGCAAAGGCATTACAGACATAAGTGTATGTTATATTTTCACACCATGAATAAGCACTATATTATCTTTTCTTTTTCTATCGACTATCAGTAAAGTTTTAATTACTATTTATAGTCTTCAATGTGTTAAACATAGAGTAAATATTAATCATTTTGATCTATCAAAATGGTTAATTACTATTGAAAAGAATCACTGACTCGATGTGTAATAAGAATCTTTTGATACTTTCATTGGTCTCAACGTTCTTTAAAGTCCTTTTTGGGACGGAAATGGAACGTTTGATAAAACAAAATGGCTTACCATGATTTGCATTGGTTATTTTTTCGGTTCACGATATTTTTTTTGTTTCTGTAAAATAAATGATTAAAAAACATCCATTTTATTGAAATTAACCCTGTATAAGTATGTGCATGATAAGGTCTCCAATGAATTTGTATTATTTGCTGTAATTTAATAATATAATGTTGATTTATATATTGATTGACATTTTATTGTCAGAAATAAATAACAAAACATAAAAATAATGAATTGAATTATCATGTAATAGCCCGTAAATATAAAACAAACAAAACTAATGTCAGCTTTCAAAATATTCATTTGTTAAAAGCATCATTTTAGTTATTTATAAAAAAGCTCTAAAAGTGGTTGATCTTTTGTGAACAAACTTCACGCATTTTTACGATGTTACAAATGCAATAGGTTTTTCGTTAATGGTTTTATACATTTCCAAAAGA
This sequence comes from Conopomorpha cramerella, assembly GCA_012932125.1. NCBI lineage: Eukaryota > Metazoa > Arthropoda > Insecta > Lepidoptera > Gracillariidae > Conopomorpha > Conopomorpha cramerella. The sequence goes on along the minus strand of SJJU01000730.1, from coordinate 70,285 downwards.
CAGAATTTACAAAAGCGTTTTCTTTTTAAGTATCTAATTAATTATTTTACTGTTAATATAGTATAGAACGTAAATGGTATAATATTATAATGTTACATACTTTAGGGTTGTTTTATACACCGCATAATCGCTTAGTGTTCAAAGAAATATTCGACGCCTTTGCTAAATCTCGTAAGCTGACGACACTAAGTAAAGTGGATTAATAACATTTAAACACTTGTTCCAATAAATGACATAGCTAAATTCTTAAACCTAATTATAAAGTATATTCAACTTTTATTGTTGTGTTTGGCTGGCTAAGAAAATGGGCTACCACCCTAAGGTTACACCTAAGTATTTCAACTCTTATGAATCTCATGAAGCATGAGGCAGACTAACTAGGCATAACTAGAGATATACCTCACTAGAATGATGGCTTATGACATGCATGTGCCATCAAAACTCATAGAACACTTATTTTAGATCAATCAAAATAAAGGTCACCGATCCTTAAAATATTATTTGTTTAAATGGGATAATTAAATAATCTTTTGCTTTTAGGTAGTTTTTTGGGTGTCCCATTGCAGGGAAAATACTTGCACAATTTCCTGTGTTCAAATGTGTGTTAAGCTCTCTCACGGCATCCTGGTTCGTGTAGGCTTAGTTTGCGCCGCCATCTGTCCTATTATTTCTTGTATTATAATATATGGTATGATTTTATTATGGCTATTTATGACCTACGACAATACTTATTTCTCATTTCGACCGAAAGTACCTGTCTATTTTTATTTACGACACTGATAGAGCAGTGATAAATATTAAATTCCCGGTACTATCGACATATTAAGCGGACATAGATACGATAAAAATGAAAATTAAAAAAAAAACTATTTCCACCAATGCAAGGCTGCGTTTTGACGTTGTCTGTGTGTGTATATGTGTCAAGGTCAGCGAGAGGTCGCCGCGCTGCTCAACACTTTGTGCACTGGACGATCATCATATGCCGCTTTGCTTTTAATATTTGAAACCCTTCTCTTGGAACTTTAAAAGGCAGTCGTTATTTCCGTATTTCTATAGCCATATTAAAATGAAAAGGGAAATCAATGTCAGACGAAATTTCAATGCTTTTCTGCCGGACGGTTTTGCTGATTTATTGGACTTTGTATCGTTAAGTATGATTGATTGCAGTGTTTTTTGATTTACATATTTTATGGTAATCCGTTTGGTTTATAATATGGTTCGTAATCGGGGTGAAAATAAGGTGACTTTGGAAAATACATTATTCAAACAAAGTTTGATGTTATTAAATTCGAAACTTTTCGTCGATGTGCTAAGTACTAATAACTTGTTTATTAGAACTTCATATGCAACGCTGTGCGGATAATATAATTCGCGAACTCGTATGCATCCCTAAAAGTATGTGCTTAATTTGTGAAAGTATTCATAGCTTTGTGTGTGTGTGTCAAGTGCAAGTGTCTCTGATTATTTCTATATGGGCGTGATAAGTTATTTAAAAAATAAAATAAAGACAAGGCGAGGTAGGCGGAGACATTTGCTCAGTAAATGTCCAAATGAAACAAGCGTAATTTACTTAATGCGATGTGATAGCTGTAGGCCCATCAGGGGTTATATTATATTATGGTTCTCAAACCTTCTGGTGAGTTTCCTCATGGTGTTTTCCTTCACCGTAGGAGCGTTGTTTGGCTGTAAAAGAGACGCATTAGAGCACGCCTGGTATATATGTATAGCCGGATTAGAACCCACGTACTGGAAGGACAATTATGCTACAGCCACGCCACAATTAAATCCCTTTGTTTCCTCACCATGTGTAGGCCACAGCTTTATTTTGTAAAATCAATATTAAGTAGTAATAAATCTAGAGGAGGGCGAGGGGTCGTCCCAGAAGGACATTCAATGATCAGATTCGCCATGTGCTTAAAGTACTCAGTACCCGAAACCGGCGAGCATGTATGGGTGTGGAAGAGGAAAAGAGACAAGTGGAGCTCCATGATCTCTGCCTGCACCTGGGGGAAAGGGGCGTGACGTATATGTTTGTGTGTCACTCAGAGAGATTTGCGAAAAAATGTTTATAATGTGATTACATACTTTGATAACTTCGATTATTTAAAAGTAAAATACCACTGTTGGATTTTTAAATTTTTAATTTTTCTTCGCATTTTTTTCTCCAATACTTTTTGTCTGATAAAAAATCTGTTTCGAGATCACTTTCGTGCTATGATTTTTTTACGATTTCATATGTGGCATAAAACCTGATGAGTCATTTGATTGAATTCGAATTGCTTTCATAGAGTACCTTCTATAGCGAAACGTGGTTGTCTTGCTTGATGAACAAAGGACTTGTCCTCCTACGATGGCTGCCACCGAAGAAAATATGCTAGTAGTAAAATAATAATTCAAGAAAACTCACGCATTACGTCCGAATAGATTCAGTATATTTTGCTGATTGGCTTAGGAAGTGTTGACAAGATTTCGCACGAGCTCCTTCGCATAAGGAGGATAGTTTCCGCTGGGTGCCGCACAATCTCACCGAAGGCCTTTGTGGTGTGGTGCCATGATAAAAAAATATGCCTAAAAAGTTGCCGGCCAGCGCGTTCATTACATTGTGACGTTATGAATCCTCGATTTTGCAACGCGATCCAGAAATCAAGCCTCTGTAGACAGTTTGGCTATTTCAAAATGAACCAACGCCTACGAAAGTAAAACGATCGAATTTTGATTGCTAGTTTCTTCACTTGGACGGGGTCCACTTTGCCAGAAGTTTTTTCTGCAAAGCAACAAGCGACCGTGCACCGGGCTCTGTGGAGTCACGTTTGCAGCACGACAACACGCCCGCGAACGGAGGGACTTCCACAACGGTCAGCAGACAAGAAGAGGTGTCTGCGGAGGACTGAAAGAAATGTTTTGAAAATAGGTTCAGACCCTTGAAACCTTGTATGGAATCTGTTACGTGCTTTGAAAAGATTTCATAAAAATGTTTTATCCATTGATATTACACTCTTTCAGTTTCTCCAAAACTTCCTGAATGTCCCACACTACGAATAAATTAATGAATTAATGAACACTTTATTGTATACTAGGATATTATATCTATAGACACTAATTACAATGGCAAGGTTACACTTTTCGCTGAAAGCGATTTCTTCCAGGTTATCTATTTCGTTGACATACATTGAAATAAAATGACAGGTATATATGTCAGGTTGTGCGCATGTCAACAAGTAAGGAGATGAAAACAAAAAAAAGCATAGTAATACTGCTTTTTTTTACAATTTCTGTACAATTCGATTAAAAAACAACACCTGTACAAACATTTATACATAATACTATATGTGTGAGACATTATATATATATGTCGGAGTAGGCTGAGAATTATCAGACATGGTGTGGGTTTCGTGGGAAGCCAAGCAAAGAGAAAGACTTTACTTACACTTCGCAGTTTAACTATACAATTTAAAAATATACTTAGGTAATGCAAACAAAACGTGGACCGATCCAATGCGCGTGTGCCAACATTGCTGTCGCCGACAGATGGCGCGTGCTTCCGTTTCATTTTTCGTCTGTACTCATGACCGGATACGACATAATATGTCGTAGAGGCATTCTTTTTACTGTATACACCCCAGTAAAAAAATAACAATCTATTTAATGACAATATAATTGTTAAGACAACATAACACAAACTATAACATATCGAACTAATCGTTCGATATAGCTGATTCTACACAGCTTACCACTAGCGGAAGCCGCTATTGCCACCGGAAGCGTGCGGATTGTTTTCAAAAAGAGAACGATTAATTCTATTCTCTCGAGCGATGGCTTCTAATCCGTGTCGGAAATGATCCAGGAATTGATCTAGATCTGAACGGAATGAATCAGTTTTCTTTATTGAAAGTTATTTATTAAAGAGAAAGAGCTGGAGCGGTTTGCAGAGGTTTTTGTGTGTATAAATATCGAAATACAAATATCTAGAATTAGTTAAATTCGTCGTTGTGAAAGAATTCGAATAGAAATAATTAATTGGAAACGATTTAATATTTTAAATAAAATAAGCATGTAAAAATTAAGAGAAAACCGAAAACATCACCCTGCTCATTAATCTAGGGCATTGCAAAGACCAGAATTTATTGTATTTTAGTCCTTCTAAGGAAAAAGCCGAACTCAGAAGCAATTATTAAATAAGAATCAGTTAACTGAAAAAGTTATTATACAGAGCAGGAAAAACAAAACCGTTGCATTTGGAAGCCGAAATATCAAGGATAATGTAATAATTATATAACTAGTTGCCCCGAAAACGTCATATTAATTAGCAAAGTAATAGAAAACCGCGATTAAAACATGGGGCGTTAGAGTAGGGAAAATCGTTTACGACCTTCCGAATGTACGAAAGTATATCATACAAATCGATTTTGTCGTTTCGTAGGAGTTTGGTAACAATTACTGTTACACGTGAATTTTAAATAAATATGAACATATACTCGTTTGTTCTACATGTAAAAAGCTTCCGAAGCTAAAAGCTTACACGTTATTGACTAAGTCACAATATATTTGGAAACAATAATTCGGTAGTAATTTGTTCCTTTTAATTAGCCACTAATGGGAGCTGGCCTGCTCCTGACGGTCCCCAGGAACACTCCAATATGAGCTCGCACGAACCAATGACCAGTTGGATAAAAGGCCCGCACGTTGTATTGATTTTCGCAGAAGGATTACGTTCCATCCATTGTGGCTGCTGCTAACTCGCTGCTGGTACAGTGAGCGGCAAGGCAAACATTACCTACTATTAGTATTACTAGTACCTAAGTACTTTTGATAACACTTACAGACTAGGACTGCGCGTAAATGCGCGTATGCAGCTAAAGACAGCTGCCAAAATCATCATATTGAGGGCTTACTCTTAATTTAGAGTTTTATCAGTACTGTCAGATCATCATTGACGATACTTACCTTATAAATATGTACAAACGGAACATCTGTGGAAAATATTAAACTTCTGATACCATTTATCGTGCCATATGTCAATCTCTCGGCCAATTAACTAGCTGTTACATTGTTTTTCTATGGACTTTCTACGGATAACTGAAAGCTCATCTACGATATAAAAGGACACTTTTGTGGTATTTTTTAAACCAATGTCAATCAATGATTATGACTGCTTTATTCATATTATACAGACTGACGTCGGGGCACAAAAACAGCTGAGCACAAAAGTTGGTCCGAACTATGGTCTGTCGGTATATTTTGATCACTTACTATTTTGAATGACGAGTGATGCCCGCTGGAAACAATTCAATCGCTATCAGAACCAGTCGGATTTCATTCGATTTTAAAAGACTTCTGGAATAGTCCCTACCAAAGATAGTTTTATTTTAGGTGAATTGAATTCTGAAAGCGGTCGAGTTATTATACTGGAACAGCGAACGTTGTATCGTGCACAATAATTTCTTCTACCCTCTCGAAAACGGTAAAAGCATTTCTGTGTTCGGGTCACCTGGAAATATAAGGTATTACGCTGTAATTTCGTAGCTCTTATGTCAATGCAATATGAATGATTTTAACAAAAAGGTGTAGCAGAAACTAACTCGTTTCAAGCCGAATTTTACGTTACTATAATTTATAAAGCGTTCACTTCCGACATACCTAAGCTATTATTATAATAACGTATTGGACAAACTACTGACCTGAAGGTGTTTTGATCGATTTTACTAAACATGTTGTAAAATCCGTAGTTACGTACATCATGAATTCATATTTTTGTGTTTGTTGCGTGTTTGGTTAACTTTATGCCTAAAATTGTTGTGGACTTATTTATTCTTTACTATAAAATATCAACTAAATTACCATTACTGGTTTTAATGTGATGTTGTAATGAGGGAGTATTCCGTTTCGTTAGATCAACCTCTAACTGCTCTTTCGTTAATCTTATAACCCGGAATACTCTGTAACAGGTAGACCACATCTCAGTATCTGTATTTCGCTAATAGTCTTCAATATATCACAAAATGTCTCGCAGTTACGAGGCACTATTTTCAAAGTGTTGGAGTGAATTATTTTAAATTAGTGGACGCCCCGCGATTTAATTCGCGTGATTTCAGTTATTCACACAAACTTTAACACCGACACTTGAGTAAAGACCATTTTGTATTCTGAATATGCGTCTTAGTTCCGTTACCTAGCTAACTGTTCATGGAATTTTATAACAAATAGATCACAAACTGTTTATTGCCACAATTTAAACTTTTCCCGTGGTTGTATACCTGTAATACTATAAAGTTTCATTGGAATCCGTTCAAAAGAGTGATAAACATCGCAATGCGTTTATAATATTACTAGGATCGTGTTTTGAAGTTACGAAAATTCATTGTATAGGTCTTTTAAACAGCAATTGTTTAACAATTTACTGGAGCTTAGCAGGAACAACGACGTGTCGGGCAACTAATAACGTATAAATATTAACTTTATTAAAAATTGCTACAATCTACCTAGCTTCAGGATAATTACACAAGTATAGGTAATTACTTTGACATTACCACAAACATGTGTAAGGTATTTCATAGCACTTGTTGGAATTCTCGAAGAAAAACAGGAAAAAAGTTGACCCTAGTCAACACCGCTACTTACACCAAAGTATTAAGTACTTTTACTTGTCGGTCACGATAGATAATTATACCAACCAACCGTTAATTGTACCGAAGCACTACTTTGACACGGGTGGCAACAACAAGTTGTACCACTTCATAATTGCCGTAAATATTACAGTGGGGATGGCCATTAATTACTCGAGTGGTTGTCCTCTCCACTAAGAGTAGAGCGCGCCGTCCGGTGACCTCATAGTCGCTCTCTACCCGTAAAAGCCGGACTACGACCAGCATACAATGACTCATCTTTGCCTAGAGTTTACTTCATTCAAGAGTACATTTGAAAAAAAATTTGCTGACTTCATTAATTATAGCTCTTCCGATTTATATTGAGCCATTTTATGTTCGATTTATTTGATGAGAAAGGGCGTTTTGCAATGACAGTGTTACGTTTATGGGCGTGACGTAGATCCGATACAATTTGCGTGGGACTATGTTGAGGGTGTTTTGTTTCAGTACGCAGTTCAAGTATGAAGCATGTTGCGCGTGTGTGCTGAGGCATTTAATGGTTTATTGTGCTTTTAAACAAGAGAATGAGGTCAGGAAGTGGTCAATTTAATTGTTTCGCTAGAGTAGATGGATAGTGTTTTAAATTGAATGCATTTACAAAGCCTACTCATGTGAAAACAATTTTACATAGTGTTTTATATTACACTCCCGTCTAGGATCATTTTTAAAATGGGTACCTACATTATGTATATACATATCGTCACAAATGTGACCGTACCTGTAAAAGTCTACGTTAACTGACATTCAAGAAAAACAACGAGTTCCTTTTGATAAAAGAAAACTTCAGTAATCTATTGTAGGAGAAAAAATTTAGGATTTTTTTATTTGTTGGATTCTAAGCAATGAATCAATCGATTCAAAATGAAGCAGAGAATCAATCAATGTATATTGATAATAAAATGAGTATTGATTGATATACTGCTTCATTATTGATTGGTGTTGGTGATCGTAGCATTATGCTTATTGTCGATGTAACAGGCAGCATCATACGTAGATACAATACCTATACTGGACTTAGTCCATTGAGAATAGCGTTTTCGCGGTTATGTGGTATAATGGCAGACTTTTCTTTAAAAATATTAACCTCTTCTTACTAATAATAAGATTCATAGGTACATTGTGTAAAACACAACAAATTTACGCAATGTTGTGTATTTTGTACACTTAAAGTATTGTCAAATGATAATACCGGGTATTTCACACAGCACAACTTTTGTTCCAAGGCCGTTAATGTGTAAAATATAAGGCTCTATCACACTAGAAGGTTGATGCACGAGTTACACTTACATACCAGTAATATAAGGAGACTTTAAAAACTATCCACTCTAGTTCAATGTATTTATAACATATTCCAAATGCCTATTGTACCAAACATAATTTTAAAAGAAACTACTCCTACTGGCATCTCAGCAAATGTGGTCCATTCTGAGCTCGATAAAGGCACGTATAATCGACCAAATTACGTAGGACTGCACAATAAATGAACCACTTCTGATATAGGATTTTATATAAATTGTGTATGTTCAATGTTCTCGTTTTCGAAATGCAGTAGTTAGTGAAATGGTCCTTACCAGCGTTGATATAAGGGCGGTGGAAGTTCACAATAGTTTCGTAATAGCAGCAATTTCATAGACTGCAGCGGCTGATGGACTCGGCTGGGGCCGGTTTGTATCCGCTGGCCTGTCATAGCCGATTACTTCTGTCCGTTGACACATATCATTGTGATTTCCATGTTCTCAAAATTCAAATCCCCAACCTGTAATTTGATACTTGGAAATAGTTCGGGTTTAGGAATCGATTTGGGACAAAACCGTAATTTTATTTAAATTATGACATATGTATATATTATTATTACACTCTGACGTCACGATACACAAGGGAAATATATAATCAAGTATTTATTTAACATACTCAAGCGCAGGATATTCTTTATTCTGTGAATGATTTATTAGAGACGTTGTACTGGAATATGCTTTTAGCGTTAAAACAACACCTCTGTTTCAATTTGAAGGCTGTGCTTCAAGATAAAATTCTTACCTAATGATGCTCCCGGTAAAAATAAAATGTTAACAAGACTTTGGACCCATATTTTATATGCCATTAGTTGAGTAAATAAACCACAGAAAGCACCATTAGAATGCTACAGTATCCTTTAGTAACACATGATACCTATATTTTATCTCAAAATCCGCAACATCGCAGGCACCTCTATATTGTAGTATTTTGTCTATTAAGCGGAAAAAAGCTCAATGACTGTGAATGCAAATTATTAGAAAGCATTGTTATATTTTAGTCCATGTGGGTCTTCATATTCAATAGAATTATATTATCGTTTACTCTTATAATAAGGCTCTAAAAACAATTCGGTGGAACAGGTGAGAGTCTACTGACACTTCTTGCACAATCTGACGGATTATAAAATGTAAAGAAGAAATACTGATTACTGGTTTACAAAAGAAAAAGGTTGTGTTCCAATAAAACATCAATATCTCAAAATGAAACACCTGGCATTGGTGACTATGATTGAAGTTAAACAAGTCGGGTACCCTTTGAACGGATGACCAAATTTTTGTGAGCTCATTAGAGCTCTTCCGTGCTTCAGGCGCCACATTAAACTGTGGTTTTAATCCACAGTTTAATGTTAGAGGTCTTTTGGTAACTGGAAAATTTCTAACAAATCATATGGATACTCGCTCTACGGCGTGGTGGAGAAGACTCACATTCAGCATTCACCGGAGTTTACCAGAACTTCTGCAGTGGGAACGGCACGCGGGAGATGGCCAGATTTTGTACGGAAATCTGCCTTGACAATGTATAAATGATGTGCTTAGCTATATGTAAAGCTGACAGTCTGTATTCCAATATTTCGTATATATGAGACGTCTGCAACTTTTCATTCACTCAAAATATTGAAAATAAAAACACTATATGACGTCGTTACAAAAGTACACGTACCTAGACGTTTGAGGACAGCTAACGATATTTCTTATCACCTAACGTGATAAGATTCATATCATCGTTCTTACCGCACACGTATGCCACGAATTATACTATAATATCACTGTCTGCATTACCCATAACTTTACCTATTCACGTAGGCCAAAGATGCTGATAATAACAAAGGGTATTTCGTTCTACGCAAATATCAAAGACAACGCTCACAGCACGTCATTGATTATGCGATTTTATTAATCGTACCGTATAACGCAAATAACAGAAAAAAATAAAGATTAGATTCAATAAAGAGGCATGCACCTACCCAGGTAAAAATTCCTGTAACCAACCGTACTTTATTTTTATAATTATTATATCATACACTAGACGTCAGTGGTGTCACATACATTTTCCGTTAAGTATCGTGTTATTAACTAGTCAAATACTTATTGCATTTTTACTCTACCCAACCTGCACCTCAACATCAAAATTTTTCTATAGCGCACGGCGCACATACACATTAATAAAAAATCGTTGTGTTGTGTCGTTATTTCAGCGTAAAGTGTGTCAAGTGACATGTTTTTTTGTGTAGCGAAGGGAAATATTTATAAGTAGATACGATACGTACATGCTTATACTTCTTTATTTCCTCGTTGGATGTGAAATGAGTTTCCTTATCAGGTTATTTTTTTATGAACGAATGTAAATCAATTCAAATTGTTTGAGAAGTAAATAATCATTTGTGTTTATACCTACTTTGCATATAAAAATAATAAAAGCAGGTCAGTATGAAGGCTTTGGTTATGCGATCCGTTTTTATCTGTTGTTCAGGTACATACATTCTATAACTGTGTACTATGAATATTTTTTTTTAAATCCGTCTATAATTGATGAAAATATCGGTGAACATACATAAAAAAATATTATACATACAGACGTATTGAGAACCTCATCCTTCTTTTTATTTGAAGTCGGTTAAAAATAATACAAATTAATCTACTTGTCGGTTTTTTCCAATTTATCGGTTGTGGGTTCGAGTCAGACTGCAAGCGTTTACCAACGGATCTCTTTTTTAGATCCCATGACAGAACTCTATGCACAACACTTTTGCTGTGAAGGAATTCACAAACCAAAAGGTGGATTGCCACTTTTACACAAACAAGATTAAGGCAGAAAACACGTTACATGAAAATAAACGTTTTAAATGATGTAACTAAAATACTCGAGTAAACAAACATTACAATATATAATGTTTGTTTTACCTACCTAAAAACGTATTTCTTCAAAAAAACGGTAAAAAAGCTCTTGATGACTGTGGCTAACGCGTTGACTAGTGTGACCTGAAATAACATTCATACAAATACAGTTACTGGTCAGTTAAGTGTTAACTAGGTATTTGTACTACAGGGCAGTAATTTCGTCTCTTTTGCTAGCGTAAATAGAGTTCAAAATTCTCGAAATTGACGTAAGTAATTGTGTAGGTCAACTTGAGAGCGACATCACATAAAACATTGACATGGCAGAGTTCAATGGTAGCCTGAATCAAAAAGGCCGCGACTGGGTCGACCTTTTTGTGAAAGTCATTCATAATTAATAGCATTGAATTCTGCGAATAATCGAGTGGATCCCGTTGAGATGTTTGCTGATATGAATGGAATATTTTACCCTTATTTTGCTGCTATTTCGGTTGAAAGGAGTTTTCTATAGAGAAATTCAGAAATGAAGGTCAATATTTTCCAATATTATTTACAGTTCCCCAATGGAATCTGGCAGACATTTTCTGGCACCGTTCTTTTGGTATCTATCAATTTCTATCACCTTTTCATATCAATCTTTTTGTACCAAAAAGACATGCGTCTTGCTACTTTTATTGACTGACGTATTAAGCCGATTGATTGGAACCTTTTTTATCGTCATCCCCAGAGTCCTCGTCTCGTTTGTAAAGATGTTTCTCCTTAGTAAATCCCTTGCTTTTGTGCCTGGTTTAGACAGGCAGCCGGGTAGTCACTAGAGGGCAGCGCAGTCGGGGATACAATCTATTCAATAACCGTTATTGGGATATTGATTGACCAGACGAGACAAAATAGATATTGAAGAATACCAGTGCTTGTTATTTTGATATTATATTCCTTAATTCGTAGCGATATCTACTGGAAGCAAAATAAAGAATGCGAAAGTAACGTTGGCAAAAACCGCAGGCAATGTTTTTGAAATGTAAAAAGCAAAATTGTTAACATCTCTTGAACCAAGCATCTAGCAACCTGTTTGTGTAAACCGCAATTAGTAGATTCATAAGTGTTACGGTTGCCAGGCATTTAAAAAGAGAAAAGGTCTTTTGTTAGTAAGTACTGTGTTTCAAAGAAAGTACATGGGTGTATTTCACCATTTAAGTGACTGATATTTTCTGAATAGTTTTTTATAAGAGGGACAATAGACCTTCATCTCTGATATTAATTACTTCTGTACCTGCTTGAACGTTGGCTAACAATTTCATAATTGCTATATAAGCACCTAAATACACTGAACATGCTACAAGTGTAGCATTAGATGCATGCAGTTGTCCATCTATTTTTTTTAATATCTCCGGGTGGAAATATTAGATTATTGAGCTTTGTGTTGGTTACTAATCTAATGTTTTTAAGATTTGTCAACAATTGTAAGAGTTGTCTTGTGGACAAGACCAAAAGTAACTTACTCCAAACAAAGGCGTCGGGAGCATATGTTCGTTTATTTGTATTTAACTCAGTTGTTTGAGGATTCAAAGAAACAAGCCCCAAAGTGAATGTTGGTCAAGGTCGCGGACAACCCTAAGTGAAAGTACAGTTTAGTAAAGGCTGAAAACTTTGACGATTATCCAAATAAGCCTGACAAAACAAAGACCTTCTGCCATTCCGATCCCGGACTGTAATTGCACGGTAACACCAATTATCCCTGAATGAGACAGCTCAGACTGAAATCTTTTGCTGAAGGACAGTATTTAACAACGACCGAGAAATTATAGTTCATCCTTGTAGTCACGCCTTTTGATCCCAAGGAGAGGGACGTAGAGGCTCGCTAAGCAAAATCCTACTGTTTAACCCAAGCCTACCCTACGCGTATTTAACCCAACGTGTAAGCGGTGGTAATCCCAGCGCCGTTATTCGGCTAGCAACCTTGAAACATTTTCCTTCACTCTAAGATCGTTATGCGGCATACTTAGGCTCGGAAGTAGGCACCCTACAGAAGTCCGAACCGAGTCTTCAATATTTCGATTGCACGACAATGGATACATCTGCAACCACGAGAACAGTATTCAAATTTGAAATACGACTGTACAAATTATGTAGTTAGGCTTATATTACCACAGAATTTATATTACATGATTTGCCTAATTACCGGTGGTTATTAGTTAATTGGCACCAAACTACTCAAATGCATTACATGCACCGGCCGTAATAGTTGAATTATGTGTTACAGTAAAATTTATTAGGATAAATGGTTTTTCTAACTAATGGTACTTATTAAGTACCTTTAGTTTTAACCAGATAATGTTTGACTACGCGCTACGGAACCGTAGACGATTTGCTTGCTACGTGGCGTAGCATATAATTTAGACATGAAAACAACAAAGTCTTCAATGAAAATGCTTTTTAAAACGTATATACTCATACTTCTTTCAAAATACAGTTCAAGACGATTTAAAATGTTACCTAGGTTCGTGACGCCATAAAACAAACACCGAATGTTCATGGCATGTTTACGTCACAAAAATATACCCTTATTAAATCGTACTTGTGTGGCCCAAGTGTCAGAGTAATATATAATGCTTGCGTTGGGCAGCCAGTAGGGCGGGCGGCGACAGGCTTCCTAAAATTGTACTCGAAAATCGCCGAAAATCTGTTTCTAAATCCGGTGCAGATTAGCAAAAATGTAAAGATAAAAGTCATTAATTGTCACAAATTTGATACATGTTTTGTTTAAGTATATTATGTGCATTATTTTTAAAGTTACTTTATTTTTGCAAAGTACTGGAGCGTAAAAGGAATCTATATGTAAAAATTAATTGATGTTCGTTAATCTCGCTAAAACTCGAGAACGGCTGGACCGATTTAACTAATTTTGGTCTTGAATCACACGACACGTCCGAAGTCCAGGGGAGGTTTAAAACGTGTATTTCTTCCAATACACGGAGTACAACGGCTACGTCCTATGGCAAAACAAATGTTTTCCGAGACAGCTAGTAATATAATATTTTAACAAACGAATCCCACAGTAATGTTGAAATAAAAGCCGGAGACATTTACTTTTGTTTTGCAACTGTCAAACATCATACATTACTTTCATAAAACTTTGTGCTAGGCTACTTTGTAATTATAGGTATATAAATAGCACATTGAAATAAAATAATCACAATTTGTCAATGACTTCAACTATAAAATATTTATTAATCATGTCACTATTTCCAAATGGTAAACATTCGATTACTAGTAAACGTATAGTGGAAGTATAATATCTTACTATATTTACATTTTTTCCTTACGAAACATACAATACATTATGTTTCTCTTTACACTAAATGATAGAAAATTACACCGTATAGATATTTCCCCTAGTTTGTTGGTAGATCACTGCCTTACATAATGTGATTGTACTCAACCACACAAATATATATAGTAAATAGAAGGGGAACTTGACCATTAGCCACCAATGGACAAGTGTCTATGTCTAACCACGCGTGCCTCTAGGACAATGGCCGCTATTAGATTCCCTCAGTTAAATTATTATTTACATACACTGTGACTAGAAAAAATACTTCATCATCATCATCATCAACCCATACTTGTCCACTGCTGGACAAATAAAAAATACTTGACTCGTTTCATTCATTGCGCTTGTTCGTTTATTTGAGACATAAAAAGAGACCTTCATTTGAAGTATGCCTAATCTATCTTTGTGGGAAGGTCTCCTGCCTCCACCTACCTCTTTTTAGAAATAAGGAGTATATTCGTATAGCTCATTATTTTTTTTGTTATGTGTGTCCTTTTCCTCAATGTTTAGGCCTATAATACTGCGAAAAAGTAATATTCTGTGTACCAATGTGCCATTTGATGTCATTTGTTTGTAACGCTCCAGCCCCCGCTGGCAAGTGGCATCATATCGGACATATTTCACTACATTTGTTCGGTCTTCGTTTATTGAGGACGTGAAGTATGAATAAATTCTGCTGGTAGTACATAGCTATCTGTTTTATAGCAGAACTATAGACATCTAAGTAATATAACAAATATCAGTCAGTTGTTTTGTTTGTTTGGACGGGCCGGAAACATGAAGCGATTTCTTTTTATTTGCTTTTGTTACAATATAATCAATTTCTAGATCAATATTAGAGGTTTAGTCAAATAAATATTTTCTGAATTATATTGGTGGACTGGTAGATAATGATTTAGCACTAAGCCTACATGTGGTACAAGTTTCTACAACAATATATTTTTTTTGACGTCATCAATTTTGACGAAATCCATCAACTGTTTGTAATAATAACAGCAAATTAATTCCCCCGGGACAAAATAGATGATAAGTTGCGTGATGAATCAAAATTAATATCTCTCTGGACGCCGTTGAGCCGAGGGCCGCGGGTATTCTGCAAATTGATACGCCCTAAGACTTTGATAAATGCTCATTAATTGCTTCACCAAGTTTCTACATTAAACACTCGGAAGAAACTCTGGTTTCCCGGCCAGGCTCATGTATTGGAAATAAAATTAGATATGGGTCGAATACAAGCCTGTTTGTAGGCTACGTTCAATTGACCATAGTTTTGATCGCCTCATAGTAATTTTATTACATTGTGATATAAATTGTTTCTGTAACAGTACTGACCACTTTACATTCAGTAGTCTGTAATAAGTACAGCCAATTTTTGTTACAAAATGACATAAAAAACTAAGTTAAAGTTTCCATTATGGCACTACATTATCTGCTTATACTGTGACAGTATAGATTCGTGGCAATCCCTTAGAGGAAAGTAAAGTTAACATGAATATTTGGTGACAATTCACACACCGCCTGACAGTCTAGACTAGACAAGGACTAGGATACCCTGTACAGTGGGTACTAGATAGTGGTACATAAATACATAATAAATAGTAAAAATACATCATTAGCACACCGATTATGTCTCAGTTCATCACTAAAGCATTATGTCAGCGGCGGGATTCGAACCCACGACCGATAGAGTCAGGATGCTCTGACCTATTCTGCTATCTGACTATTTCATGTTAGATACGGTTATTGGAGGATTACCAAATATAATTACTAGCTCACCGAATCTATTCTCACGCTCTTCGTATTCTATATCCATATTACAGTACAAACAATACCCTACCTTATTACGACATTTATAGCTTCGTTACTAAGCAATACTCCAAAGTTAAATCAAAATCCGTTCAGTGCAGTTTGAGAGCGAGAAGGACAAACTTTCGCATTTACAATATTACAAAGTTAGATATATATAATTAACCGAGTACAACTTTGAACATTTCATGGAAACTTTCGTTGAACCTTAATAAATGAATGGTTAAAATCAACCCTTCTTCAGAGAAGAATGTCTATTTCGAGACTCGGCCGCAGCGCCCCGCCGTCTCCGAGTGTGCTCTCGACCTAAAACCATATTTCAACACGATTTAAAAACACACTGTATGCGAGAGAAAAACTAGGGGTTCCCTCAAAAGGATTCCAGTCGAAGTCCCGCAATTTCTTGTCAATACGTAAGGTTCACTTTGCTCAGCCACGTAGAACTTTACACAAGTTAAACACGCTGGGCCGGGGCATAAGAAAAAAAAAACGAAACAAAAGGGATTTATTGTTTCACGTGTGTCGGGAATCTTGAAGAGGAAAAATAGAGGAGCGGGTAAATATAGCTTTTCCGGGGAAATTGGTGGCTGTTTCGCATGATCAAATAGTTGTATCTTTTTGCCTGAATTCAGAGTAGGTAAATGTGAAAAGTGAATAGTTCCCTTTTTTACATTCAAAAGAGAAACGCTCCGAAGAACCCACTTACTATTTCTATAACACTATATTCTATTATCAAAGAATTTCTGAAGCAAAATAGGCGTTTGGCGTCTCCTAACTTCGACGATAAAACATGGTTCCGGCACAAAAACGCCACGCCCCCACTTTAAACTTCCAAAAGCAAATTGTACAAAATAGCAATCTCACGAACCCGAGCCTCCCTTTGAAAAACGTTGCTATTTTAATGTAGTATTTTCTTGCAGAATACAAGGTATGAAAATTGAGCTTTTGTAAAATCTACATACCTTAGTAATTGAAAATATCTTAATACTTAGCTATATATGTCTCGTGACATATTTGCAGTGCAAGCATACATAAACTCACGTTCATAATCCATAAGGGGATTGACCGAACCTTTGAAGATTTTCCTTTTCACTTGTTCAAGTCAAAAGGCCTGAAATGAATAAAAACATATCCGATTCTTCTTCACTTCTTAAATTTTTATTTTTATCGCACAGTGATGGTCCTTTTGTTCAAATTACTAGGTGACTTTTTAATAAAAACTAATGAACCTAACGCGCTTTCACCAGCGGCCATCTCAGTTTTACCCAGTGGCGTGCACACCATATTGGCTTGCATAAGCTGGTAGTGCAGTGGTGGCGAACCTGCTGTACTTTATTTTTAGTGCATGCTGGCGATACGGCTGAGTACCATGATTGGTGCAAAACCGCAATCGTTCCACTTTACAAGGGTGCACTACACTACACAGCAGGAGTGCAAACATTACCAATTAGCCTTCTCAGAATCGTCGGCAAGTGTTGATTGAAGGATAATACTGATGAAAAGATTGTGAGAGTGTGACTGATGAAAAGATCTGGGATGATCAAATCATCTCTTTGCGCCAGGTGACGGAGAAGTTTTTGGCTAAAAACCAACCGGGTACCCAGGAAGGAGTTGTGGACCTTGCTGCTGTCTAGATTAGGTTGGATAGGACCTTGATTCGGGCTTTGATATATCTTTGTGATGATTCAAGTGCCTGTGTCTGGACCAGGACTAACAGGACCTACTCACACTGGTTTAGCTTCCACAAAGGTGTCAGACAAGGATGTGTAACGTCACCGTGGATGTTCAATTTGTTCATGAACAGTTGTTTGGAAGATCTGAAAGAACGGAAATGGGGTGTAGATATGGGTCGATTAATCGTCAAATTCCTTTTATATGCTGACGACCAAGTTCTTCTTGCACCGACGTATAAATTGCAGCAGATGAATGAGTCATTGAAAATGAAAGTGAATGCAACACCATGTTGTTATGTATGTTGTTCGACTACCATTACTTAATGGTAGTCGAACAACATAAAAATAAAAGTTGAACAAGTTTGTATATTTGGGGTCTCTATATACAAGTGATGGAAAGTTTGACAAAGATATTGAAAGAAGACTGAGAGCGGGTAATAAGGTTAACGGTTTCCAGTGTTATGGAGAGCCAATTCATGTCGAAAAAGGCCAGTTTGGTTTTGGCGCTGTACTGGCACCTATCTTAATGTACGGGAGTGAAAGTTGGGAATGGCAAAAGAAGCATAAAAGTAAAGTTAATTCCCTAGAAATGCGGTCATTACGGTGCATGAAAGGCATGACATTGAGTGACAGGATAAGGAATAGTGTGATAAGAGAAAGTTGTGGTTTGAAAGAAGATGTAGTGATCAAAATTGACAAGGGCATACTTCGGTGGTTTGGGCATAAGGAGAGAATGGATGAAGGTCGATTGACGAAAGAGATTTATATGGGGGATGTAATGGGTCGGGTGAGTAAAGATCGCCCCAAAAGAATATACATCGACCAGATTGGTGATGTCCAGGTGGTAGGTGACGTGAAAAGTACTCGAAACCGGAGGTCATGTAAGAAAAGATGTATGAATGTCGATGAAGCGATAGGGTTATGTCAGGACCGTGATAAATGGAGATCTGTAGTCTCTGTCCACCCCTCTGTTGGTTTGTATGTTCTAACTAGGCATTTCACACAAGAACACACTAGTTGGATAAGACCTCGATTATGACCTCATATTTAAGTTCATGCAGTGGAAGTAGAGTTAAATGATCTGAAAAGTGGACTCCTAGAATTCTCGTTAAAACGAGTACCTACAGTGGATAACAAACGCAAATTATTTCTTTAATTCACATAATAACCCCAATTTCAGAATGCTTTAAGGATCTAAATCGCGATACAATTTTATATTGCTCTACCATCAACCCAGCCTTTCTATTAGTTACAGGGATAATAAAAGTAACAAATAAGGTAACGTTGAAACTGAGCCGGCAGCACTTAAAGGTTAAAGGGAAATTTCAGTACTAAACCATATCTACAGATAGACCGGCACTTTACTTTTATTTGGTGTCGTGGGAGCAGTGGGCTCATTTACATCTGCTTAGCTGACCCTAGCACGATAAAAAACCCTTTTCACAGCCATTCTCGGGCCCGCGTAGACCAATTCATGGCGCCTAGCTATTTCAATGTTGAGAAAACCAGATTGCCCAAGAGAATTTACCGGTGTCCTTTGCTGATCTGGGTGCTGGCTCTGCGACGTTATAAATAATGATACCTAGCAGATGTATAATTTATTGCATTAAATATCTGAGGCATAAGAGACCGCCTATAGATACGAATTTCGCCTGTTAGCCCAGCTCCCCGAGATAGACAAGACAATACATTTAACGCGCTGCGTTTAGTCGATATAAACAAACACACACCTTGTAATGTAGGTAGATGGTGTAGAGGTTCGTTTCCTCGTCCCTTTATGACGTGACGTTTACGCAAGTACATTATACACCACAGCATTTAGTTTCTAATCTTCGGAGTCACAAATGTAAGCGGATGAAATTAGAGTGCGCATTTGTATTACACGCTTCTTTCTTGAAGCACATACAACGGCTTCTGGTTAGCGTTATCGAAATAGTTGCTTACGGCGAAAAAACTCAGAATTGGTATCAGAGAACCTTCTCCACAGCAAGGTTCGAAATAGAACATATAAGTACCAGTAAGTATACAAGTTATCAAAAGAAATGATATTTATCATATTTAGCCGCAAACTATCACAATTCACACTAAGCTGTTTCAGCGTGACGCTGCAATACACGTGGAGGATATTCATCATATTTACGCAAATAGTTAACTCGGTATATTTGTGGCTATGTCATGATTTCATTATATGTAAAGGTTATATGTCATCAATATTTTATTATATCCTTATCTAATGCCTTAAACACGGAATAATCGTCGAGAGACGTTTGTTAATTCTTATAAAAATAAGTATTTTTATGTGTACCTCCGACCGATATTATTTATCAGATTTCATGATACTTCATGTGCAAAGTTGCCAGCGCGTGCAGCTGACATGTAGTCTGGTGCACGATTTATTTCTATTATTTTCTTAGAAATGAGTTCCCACCTTATGGGCAGCAAGGAACAGCACCTTAATTCACTATGGTAGTGTTTTTATGGAAAAGAAAAAAATATCTCAAGTAATTAACTGTCTTTAAACATATTCTTGTAAGGCCGTACCTACGATAGTAGGTATATGTACAATATTCATAAGTGACGATTGTAATCTCTTGAAGGGTTAGACAGAAATAGTTAGCATTGATAACAACCTATATCTATGGGTTACTCACACTTCCATTCAAGATAAAAGAAGTTTTATTGTTATCACGGCGTTGCGCGGGATGTGTCCGCGAAAGGGTTATATTTGAAATATTTATCAAGAACGGTTGAAACTATAAATAAATAGTTTCCTAATTCACTATATTCGAATCCTAAGGAAAATCAAACGTTTTCTTTTTGTTTGCTTTTGAATAAAGACATATTATATTTATTATATTAATTCAGAATTTAAATACTTGTTTTCTTTGCCGACTAGATACTACCCAATTCTTATTTGCATAGTGCTTTCTACTCATATCGAATTTGACACAACGTCATTCAATATTAGTATTTTAATTAAGCAGTGTAAGTAGTGTACACAGTGTAACAAAGTGGCCAATTAATTTGAAAAGAGCACCAAAGGCCGTCCCAGAACAAGCAATCAGTTTAGTCTACTGGCCATTTAGTAAATCCATTCTGACCAACTGCTCTCAAGCCGAAACCTAACTTATTATTCAGCGATACTAAATGCTAATAAAAAATTCAACCACCCTGTCTGTAAAGTTGCATTTCTATATAAATGAGGCTGAGGTACAGTTCTGTAAATGTAGTACCTACGACTTTTATTTTAAGTACTTTATCTGAAAAGTTATATCTTGTAGGTATTAAAGCTACATATGAATCTCAATTTTACTTGTAACAAAATAACTACTCCTTCTTGTTCATGATTTAGTGACACGGGAAGTGTTATCAAAACTGATAGACCACTTTCGCGGGTACAGGGAATGTATGGTACATTTGAAAATTGGTTTGAAATAAAATCATCCCAACTATTATAAACTCATGTCCTTATTTACTACTAGTGAACGTCCCGCGATTTCATCCACATACTAAATCGTAATATGTCAGCCTGTTAAGCTCATGGCTAGTAAAAAACGTCTAGTCAACACAACTATCAATAACGATTTAAGGTAAAATGATGTAATGTAATCAATAATGCAATTACTTATATATTCTTAATGCATATGCACACTTCATAAATCGTTTTATAATAGGCAATCTCTTTACTTGAGAATCAATAAAGTTATTAATAAAACGTAGGTACATTCATGATGATGATGAATGACATTCATAGGTACCAAAATATCGAGATTAGAATTGAATCATAATGGGCATTGAAATGAAAAAGCTTTCAAATACGGACACGTACGAGCGGAAAATACATACCACCATAAAATTCAACTCCCATTTTTTCCGTATTTCTATACAACTCAAATGACTCAGTCTGTTTCTTTCACAAAGTCCACGTTTATAATGAGTCCGGATTCTGTAGCCGTTATGTTGAATATCTAACAGGCACATCAGCTTCCCTCCTATTCCTGATTGCGATGTCAAAAAGAGACAAAGAGTATCCGTGGAAAGGGCGGTGACAGTGGATTGGGGCTTTCTATAATTGAGGCTTGAAATGAATCGGCGGCACGTGCCGGCTGCCAGGGCTGGATGAGAAAGGGATGCCGAACAGCCGGTCTCGGTGATTGTGTTGTGTTATGGATTTCAGATGAAACCTGAGGATGGAAGCCCTGTTTTGTCGTTTTGATGAGTTTTGACATCCGATAGTCTTGTTTCAAACGCACGATCAACAAGAAATCTACATACACCTTTTAAAAGGAGCGTCTGAAATCAGAACGATTAATATCGAATACATTGCCAATAATCTTTCGAAGTATCGGCATTTCTTGAATGTAAATAAATTTAGATAAATATAGGCATAAGCGTTTACCTAAAATGAAAACTCAGTAGCTATTTACTTATTGTACGTATACATTTCTGACGGCGTATACGGCAGTGGGAGACTGCTTAATTTCCGGGCGTCCGTCGGTCGCGGAATGAGCACTCCTACGGCACTATTAAAGTTAAAAACCATTTTTTAGATCGAATCTATTATAATTTTTTTTCTCAATCAAACAAAAAACGCTCGCCCTTTTTGTTGTTGGAACCGTGGACTGTTGTTACTCTTGAAATTAAAATGTGTAAAAAAATCTTACAACCTTTGGTGTAAAATCGAACATAATACTCAGTACGATGTGTATAAGCGACAACATGGGAGAAATATTTCCTATCTTATTTTGTTAAAAGTTCCTTTACGAAAGTACAGGGACAGAGTATATTCCAGAAAATTGAAATTGGACTGTGCGCTCACCGACGGAATTCTCACTGAAGTATAAACTCTACCTGCCATACCCTGGAGCTCGTAAACCTCCCTGACGAACGGTCTTTTATATTGCTTCTCTTTATTTACAGGTACAGCTCACTACCGAATACGAAATAACCGTCACGGCAGTATATTAAGGTAAGTTTATATAAAACGGATAAATAAATAACTACTTATCACGACGTGGTTAAACTACGAGAAGCTAAGCTAAGTGAAATGTAATCTCCATACTTACTCGTGATTGCCACACTACTTTAAGAAGAAGTTTTGGTAATTTATTATAAGTACACTTAATCTGTAACACTTATTCCGATCGTGGTCGTCAGAATCAGGTTCGTACCAATCTATTCGACTGTCGCTATCAAGCTCTGCACTGTACACAGACATTAGCAAAAAGGGTTAAGAAATTAAAATGTGTTTTAATAATGAGCGAAAACGATCAGTGGGTAATTTATAAAAGTTACACAGACGTTAAAGTTATACCATGTTTTAACCAGTTGTTCGGCGCTCACCTGCGCCAACGCACAATTAGTGACGACATTCCACCTAATTAATTGAAATTTAATTAATCCACCTGATTATATTCAGTACTGAATAGTATATGAATTTGTTTGTAAAGCATAAATAAAAGTGTCTCACTTTTATATGAATCATTGTAGTGTTAAAGTGAATGGGTAACTATATATGGGTCATGTACAAACTTGTGTTGGTGAGTGGAGTCGTTGTTAACTAGCTAGTGGTTTTTTCGATTGAAATCTTATTTGAAAAACGCAGTGTGTTAATCGTATTCAGGTCTGGCTTTTGAAAATTATAGAATAAAATATGCCGATATAATTATGTTGATATACTATATGAAGACGTTGTAGAAAGCACATGTATGCAATCACATTCACAACCCATCACGGGGCGAATTAATCTTCTGGAACTCCGAGAAGTAGGCTTAATATACACACCCGAGCTAGACGTATAATATCTTATAAATAGGTAATTGCTTTAAATATAAGTCTAATATTAATATTATTTAAGACGAGTATATTATTTAAGAGTATTTCATGTAAATTATGATGTCTCGTATTCCGGGCGAAAACGACTCAAAGCTAAAACTTTACAAAAAGTAGGTACTACTTGAAGGTACCTGTTAAATTTCATCTGAAAAGTGACCGGCAGCGCAGAAGTTACCCAGTAAATTAATTAGGAAGGATGCAGAGTGGGGGCGGGTGACACGCCGCACACCCGAGCTCCGAGGAACACTGCACCGCCGTCTCTAAACAGCATTATCTCCCATGTATTTAGCTACTAGATACTCTTACTAGGTACTGATATAAGATCAGCGCTGGAAATGCGGTGTTCATTATTAACATGATTTCCAGTACATGTTAAATTAGAACCCCGTTGCAATTGCCACGTCCGAGTCTTTAAGTAATCTGTACTATGCTTACATGTTTTATTTTGTTTACCTACGTCACATATGAGAATAAATAATACTAGTACATGACAAAATTATTATATTTTCTTCACTTGTTCCATGGTCCAACGTGACAAAGTAATACAAGAAATATTGCAGTCTCAAAAGTCATGCCATCCGTTTCTAAATTCCCGGTAAAACCTTTTTCGCATTTCGTGAACGTTTTCTCACAACTTTCAAGTCGGCTCAGCAGAAATCTTTACCGGCTTACTTACATAATCTTAGGGGAGTGGCCCCCGCGGCGGTGGAGTGTGTTGCAAACTTTTTCTATCAAATTATTTTATAGTCTTCGCTTGCTTCACCTTACATTTGAATGTCCTAACTCTGGAGTTGGAAAGGTACAGAATTTCCTTTTACTTTTTTTCGAAGCTTTGGTTATTTTCTATGATACTTGAATAACAAGTTCCAGTAAAGTTTGTTACTGAGATGGACGTCGTTCAGCAAAGTTTTAGACTAGTATGTAGGTATTTCATACGCTTATATTTATGTGCTATATAATAAATATTGGTTTCATTTAATATCCAAATGGTTGAAATACACTTAAATAGTTAACAGCCACATAACAAAATTTTTTCGACAAACAGAATTTTCCTCAAAGTTTCCACATTGCTGGTAATCAACTGTATGGTATGTCTTGTAAACATAGGCAATTTTGTATATACACAAGCATTTATAAGGTTTCGGCCTTGCCTGTCTTTTTACCAAGACACCAAAGACATCGTTCAGGTTATTTCAGGATTCCGCGGCGGCTGCTGTCACTATCACAGTCTTAATTAGGCTCCTTCTTTAAGATTTATGCAAACGCAGCCGCCATGTGGCGTTCATTAAAACGCGCCGCCCCGCCGAGCGCGTCAAAACACTTTGACGTTATTTTTCTTAAAAACTAAGTAGTAAAGATAGCAATTGACCCACATTCAGCTACGCGAAATGGTTCTCTGTCTGAAAATTCATTCTAAAGTTTCATCTCACGACCGCATTTCCGTAGATTTTTCGTGAATATTTTTTTAATTTTGTGGAACCTTGCAACAGCCCTTTTATTAGATAAAGTCTCTTTAATCATAATTATTCACGGGAATTATGCTTTGAAACAAAGTACCTTTTCCATTATCGTTGCGATAAGGGTTGAAGTTATGCTATCTACCTTATTACAATAACGATGGTTTCTAGATATTTTAATGTAGGTATCTCCTACAAAAATGTCTCGTGCCCTACGCTACATTAAATAATATGTAGGTATCAAAGGTGAATGGCCAGCTTGTTTAGCCCACATGGCAGATGTCGTTAACGATAGCCGGGTATTTGATAAATGCACACGAATCCCCACTGATCCTCAAAGTAATATATAAGTAAAAGGCATTCCTATTTTTCCCTATTCAGAAATATTGACATGGTCATCAATCATAGCACCTTGGAAGCCCCACTAACCTAGATTGCGGTCATTTCGAGCAGGAATAAAAGGCGAAACGGAAGCTAGCTTGTCTTTGAGGAAGTTATTAGGCACTTCGCGACATTTAAGTACTTACCTATTTCGTGCCCTTTCTATGGTATTAAAAAGGTAGTAACGACATAAAAAATCTAGATTAGCCCTGTAACAAAGGTTGTTGGCATTGAACGTTAAGTTTAGGTTTTATTTAAGTAATACCAAGTATACGTATCTTATATAATATCCATTTGTAATATATCTATCTACCAAACATTTTTCTGCACATTACATTAGGTACAGTCAAATTACCTGTTTTAATGTTTTAAGATATTTTACCATTCTCTTGTCTACAAAAATAAATTCTGCTTATAATTCGTCAATCAACTTAATCCACAATATTAAGTATAACCAAATGCAATGGTAAACAGTATAATGGTATATAAAAGACTCTGTCCTCTGTGAAATATGTCATAGTTACGTGATACGTATGTAATTAATGCTTTTTTATTTGAAAAAAGTATTGAATTGTTTACCGATTTTCCTTGTACTTACCTATATTTTTATAGCCACTTGCCAAATTGCATAGTATAATCTAGGTCAAAGAACATTAATTACTTCAACGAACTGTAGACTCGTACTCGTACCGTATATCTACTTATATAGTATTTATTTCAACTCAATACCTTCGCGCGATCCTGAGATAAAGTGTCTTATAAATTGCCCGTCCGTGAGTATTTTCCTTTTGAGTTACACAACCCTAAAAATGGCCCTCATAAAAAATTGACGTTCATAAGTGAACCGAAACGCAATGCGCGCGCGGTAACGATCATTTCGAGAGCCAAAAATATATTAAATATGCGGATATGTACATTATATTCAACGTGTAGTTGGTCTGAAATTATCTACACAGCACGTACTATTACACTCATTCTAGCCCTCAGGTATTTCTGGACCTAAGTAAAATACGTAAGTGCCTACCTATATGAACAGTTTACTACAACAAGGTAACTAATAAACTACTGTTAAGTGCTGGGTTAATATCTCCCTCAGCAAACGGACGGGTATAATGTATTTTTACTCTTCTGGAAATGAGTTTGGATTTATAAACGCTAAACTATTTTCGTCACACGTCGCCGTTTCTATTATTCTTCGTCTTCTCGCGTTTTGTTTGTTTTCGTCACATTTCCGCGCCAAAAAGCGAAGTTTTTTTCACACGGTTGAGCTTTGAGTAAAGGCATTCGGCGTTTTGCCAGAGGAAGGTGGTTTCATAAAAAAGAGTATTTGTTTCAAAGAGTATGTATGGTTGAGTAGCATATTCTACATTTAAAATTATTGAGTATCGTATCTATTGTACAAAGTAAAAGACACAAGGCAGGTTAAAATACACTTAACTAGTTAAGTGTATTTTTTACTCACCATTTAGCGCCCAAATGTTGGGTTGAGTAGTCTTTCCCCATAAAGCTGCTCTAAAAATGATTTATGCCAATGCACTGATATTCTATCTTGGACTCACTAGTTCCATAATGCGGTATAATAAAAGCTCATTCAAAATTAGACGGCGTTTTAGGTAACCACTAGAGCTATATAACAAGTAGACAGCTATGTATGTAAATTCTTTCAAAGCGTATAATCTCCTATGGAGCTTTTACCACGAGGTGTTCGTGAATAATTTAGTCCCTGTAAAGGGCGCTAATGCAGTGTGGAGACGTTGGCAAATACCGCTAGCTGGGGTTCTTTTGCGGATTATTGGAAATTCATTCAAAAGGCACCGCGTGCCGACCTGCCTGCCTACCGCCGCGCACCAGTCACATCAATACAGCAGAGATATAAAGGGTTATATAGGCTGGTTTTGAGCTGAATTTCTGTTTTTCTATCTACCTGTGATACGAGTATTTAGTTGTATAGGAGATCTAGTTTATATGGTATAGGTTTTTTTTAATATAAATGTAAAGCAGAGTTTTGAAGTAAATCATGAGTATTCCGTATTGGCTATGTGCGCGACGGTGGCGACGCGTAGCGTCTTTATAACATTTGCGGAAGCTGTCAAATAATAACAATGTAAACATTTAGTTTTCTTTGCAAATATAAATAAGATTAAAATGCATAACCTTTATTTAAGAAACTGTACAATAATTAAACATGACATGAGATTAAAATAGTATTGTTGACATTATTTAAGTGCCATTTATTCAATAGTTTTACTATGAAATGAATATAAAACACTTACTTCTTTCTTTTCACTGCAGCAATCCATTTGTTTCGTTGTTCTATTTTGTAGGAGGATCTTGGGAAAATATGAAATGTACATTTGCTATTGAGGCCGTTATTTTTACAGTTAACAACGCATTTCTTCGCTTTGATTTTGTACTGCAATCAACAATTTGACAGCTGATCATCCGCATTTGTTTCCAATTTCTGCCGTGTTGTGCGCTGCGGTCGTTATCTGTTTGCCACTATTCGCTTTGCACGTAGACAAACTATTTAGTGGCTAAGATAATAGTCTCATTGCTATAAATATACATTATTCTCTTAATGAACAAAGACTTATTATAAATTAGCTGACCCGGCCAACGTTGTTTTGCCAATATACATTATCAAACAGCGTCTCTGCTATTATTGGCTAGTATTATAAATATAGCCCTTCCTCAAGAATCACATAGAGTGACTATTTAAGAAAACCGCATCAAAGTCCTTTGCATAGTTTGAAAGATCGAAACATACCTACATTTTGTTTTATACTATGTATTGATATTGTCGTATATCAGTAGCGAAGCTACCTTTTTCTTGGTGTTGTTTTTATGACTGCATAATGAAGATCGACAAAAATACGATACGACTGTATTTCATCTTTTTTAAGTTTTTCATTCATAATTTTCATTATGAAAATCGGATTTTTCTATAAGGCGAAAAGCGTCAGAACTCAGAACGGTGTCTATCTCATTGAGGACCTACGTGCAAAAAAATACATGGCTGCTGTTTGCTTATATTTGCCATTTTTATAAAATGTATGGTCGCTTTTCATGTTTAATTAAAATGCATGGTTGCTTAAACATCAAAGAAGAAAAAAGTGAATAAGAGATGAGTAAAACACCTACAAGGACATCAAATAATTTAAACATAATTACACTAGAGGTTACATGCTCCCTACACAATACTATTAAAAAGATTTAGAAATAGTTTCTTTTTAATAGAAAATATGAACTATTTCATATTTTGTAAACAAAACCTGTGGTGTTTATTTTTTTTTTCTGAGAGACATTGAAGTCCTAATACAAAGACTTACTGACTGACGTCCGACATACCTGCAATGTGTTAGTGTCTTGCCTAAGTGAAGCGGTGAATGTGGATAATGTAACATACTATGATTCCCATTATTTCCTTCTTACTGGGATAACTTTATAACGTGAAAATCTACCAGCTATATTATTAAACGAGTGTTGTGAAGTAAAGGTACGTACATATACCTACATCAAAGTCTCTAATTACCCACTTATGTTGGTACCTACCTAACCATCGGCATGCAGCGCATTTGGTACCTAGATAAGTTTTTGGTTTTGGCTTACCTTCCAAAAAATCATAGCATCGCCACTATCGTATATAAAATATATTTGGCATAATCATACCGTAAAACTTTATTAAAGAAAAAAAGAAAAGCAAAATCTAACGCTCTTAAAAATTGAAGTAAGCTTTTAATCAAATATTCGTTTAAAATTAATTTCCTAATCTGTTTGATGACCGTATTGTTGAAGACAACACATCATTTGTTTGCAGAAGATAGGTTTGCGTATTCATGATCATTCTTTTATTAAAAGCATTAAAAAGTTTCAGCTTTAAAAAGAACAAAAGTTACGTTTCTCAGAAAATATCATTGTTCTAAAACATCGCGTGCTCCAAGACAAATGGCTGCGAACTAACTTAATGTCGTTATCTCGATCTACGACTTGGCTTTTAATTTTGTAATGTTCCTCACCGATGTTTGTTGTATTGTAATCGCGGGTTAACGACATAGCATTATGATACCTTGGTTTACAATGCAATTTAACCATATTCTCCGCGTAGTCACTACTACAAATGTTATTACAGGTCTGCGTTTACTCTAACTTTCCTTTTTATGACAGCTTTTTATTTATGTTGAAACAAATCCTGAAATGCCATCTCTTATTTATTTCTTAGGATTGATTCCTTTGAAACGACCGATGTAAGAAAACTGTTCTTTTTTTTTTAATGAACAAGCGTTTGACCACCATCCTGCCTGATGTTAAGCAGCGATGTGGTGTACGATGGAGCACACTCGTTCAGTACAGACCTTCAGACTGTATTGCGCAGGAAACACAGACTCTGGCAAGTCGTTCCACATCCTGGCGGTTGGTAGTAGTAGGTAATTCCGTAAATAACAACCAGCTGGCGCAACATTTAGTAGAGAACGAAGTAGCTGGCACAAATTTGCGTACTTGGTGATAAATGACTTGTCCATTGCCAAATAATTCTTTACTTCTTAATGTCACCTAAGTCGCCATCAACGCTGTGTACCTACTGTAACGCATTTTACATTCTAGACCTATAAAGAACAACCTACAATTCAAAACTTTCTGTACGTACGAGTTTCACACATCGATCGCGGTGAAACCTATGTCGGACCGTTCCACGGCAAAATAAGGGTTGCGGTTTATGACATATGACATGCCTGCCACATAAAAGATTGTACATTCCAACAAAACAGCGGAAGGATTGAATACAATCCAATAGGATTTTAGAAAAGCCTCATCATTAATATCAAGTTTTATATTATGCAACAAGTCACTCTTTTGTCTTATGACCAGGTCGAAAATAACCAAATAGGTACTACTGTACGAAGCAAGTGTGCTCCATCACAGACCACATCGCTGCTTAACACCAGGTGGGCAAGTCTAGTATACAACAAAGCAATCGTAAGTTACACATTGCATAACTTTTATTATTTTTTATTAGTAGTTGTTATTTATTAGTAGTTGTTTGCGTTCTGCACATTTTTACATAACAATAAAAGAGAGAAATCTTCTGTAGTTATTTTTGTCATTTTGTGATTTTTTCCTTATTGCGCCACGTATTGGGTCCAAGCTTGCCTCCACATTGTATCGTATGTACGATAATATCCGACGTCTGTCGTATGTCTGAGATCCATAGATACTTTTTGTTAAAGGCACGCGGCACTGTTAAATATTGTTGCTGTAGCAAATTTCTCCGAATTTTATGTTATGTAATTAGTACATTGCTAGGTAGTTAAACTTCTTTAAACCATATGCCAGAAATCTGAACATTTCTCAGCACTTACAAAATTAAATTCCAGTAAGTACTCGGAATTAAATTTTCATGTGAGTTTATACAGTACTTCGCTACCACGACGACATCATAAAATGTTTTTAATGTAAAAATATATCTTTTAAAAACTCGTTTTTATGTTTCACTTCGTAATTAACTCTTTTTCAGAGTTTTTTCTTGTTGGGTTTTAACATTACAATCTGTTTTGAGGATTTGGGCACTTTCATCTAAATGTTAATTCTTTTTAAGTATTTGCCTACTGGCTACGTAAAGTTTCTTTTCAAAATTTTCTTTTCTTCAAAAGTCTTCTGTTATACAGAAAGGTTTTTGAGTATCAGGAATGTAGGAATAATCTATTGCTACAATATTTCAGAGAGTCATAGAAAATGATGAGACGATAATATTGATTTACTTGACAGCGGCTATCATACATACGAACCTCAAATTTGTGGAATCAGTTGCCGGAGTTCCTGGGCAGCATAGATTAACTTTAGATTGTTTATTGTTATGACGCCTATAATAGCCATTCACTGACCTGGAAAGAATTACGTGTGAGCAATTGCTTAATACACACATCAAAATTGTCTAGGGATCAAATACATTTTAGAAGATTGCAATCAAGAATATATTTTACAAAAACTGAATTCATTTATAATTTATTTAAAATGTGGGGATAAGTCATTGATACAGGCATGGGGGAATTAGGTAGGAGACCAATCCAGCATTACATTTGATTTAAATAAATTAGATTTTTTTTAGAGCTAAAAATGTTCTTGAACCCTAGACACTTGATGTGTGACACTTGAGACACAGCTAAATACCAGACAGGATAGTGGTCAAACGGTCAGCTTGCTTAACTGCAATAAAAAAAAACATGTTCCAACATTGTATATTCAGCCTAAGATTCGATTACACTAGTTGGAACTTATTAATCTGAACGACGGCCTCTATTAGCCGCAAACATCTACATCATTAGATACCTACGTCTACTTTTACTTCAGAAAATTACATTTTTTCAAATCGGTGGAAGGTAGGTAGTGTAACAGCTAGAAGGTTCTATTTTACGCATAGGTAGGGTGGTTGAGTTCGTAAGCCTCGACTGGGATTACTGGTCGGATAAGTCCCGGAAATACAAAATGTAAATTATCAATTTGCTTTTGTATTTCATTAAAATGTGACTATACAATGTTCATTTGAATTGTGGTTGCGGTATTGTTGTTGTGTAAACCTCAATATGCTAAAAGTATTTCAGGAGTCATAATAACTGAAATGTTTTTCTCCACTTATGGGTACTGTATATAAGTTCATGAAGCATATTTTTAACTTTATACCCGTACTGTGGAACGTAGTTTGGAATTCACATTATGTAAAGTATATAAAAAAGAAGGTTTATGTTAATTTTGTCACATTAAATAAAACTTTATAATATATAGTTTTACTGTGTGTTTAGTTCAACATATAGTAAGTGTTAAATAATTGACAAAAATAGATACATATAAAGTTTTATTTAATAACAATATTCGTTTAGGTAATATTGTACATTACATTAGTACATTCTACTTAGTATTAATAGAACATACATGAAAATCATCAGCCACATGACTTCTACTGCTGGACGAGGGCCTCCCCCAATGATGTCTATGATCATTATGCCAATGGAATTAGAAAGAAAGAAAAAAACTTTCGTAAGATACACTTCATAGATTCTTCCATACAATTATTTCGCTTCTTTTTCACCAATAGTTATTCAAGGCTAATTGGTTCGTACAGCAACATTACTTCCTCCTCAGCTCTACTGTATTAATTAATTCCCATCAAACCGGTAACCGTAAATCCGCCGTGAGCCTAACCCCCTAATCCGACCTAAGCCATTGACCCAATAACTGATTGATCTCTTGAAATCAGTCCTGATTGATGTCCAACATTACGAAGAAGGCTGGATAAAATAGGTGCTACCTACCTTTCGCGGCTTTTTCCTCATCGGAATTACCTTTAAAATAACGCGGCCATGAAGGAAAGGGGATCGATTTTTTTCTCTATGCTAACTATTTATAATACTAACGTGTATTTTTTTGCTCTCCACACTAAGACCCGTATTCTGAAACAATAATCGGTACTCAAGTGTCGCTTGGGTTTACTTTACTCAAATAAGATTAGAGCGAGACAAAACTTACGACGCGACGTACTATGAACGGAGTTCAGAAAACAGCTCTATTTTTCCGGCTACATAAAAATAAGAAACCAACTATAATAACTACATACACAAACTCATGTTGAAAATAATACCTATCCAGGTGGTCAGGACTTTTTGTGACATTATATCTCGTAGATAAAATAAAGACATAAATTGACAAGTAAGGCTACCGTAGGTAGTCGGCGAGCCCGTTGCAATTAAGAATATAATTTCTACTTACTTTCTTATACGCCAGCTTGTCTTGAAAGAAATACAGCTGGTTATTTTTTAACCAGCACGGGACTAAGTATTTAAACCAATATTGTGTAGCAGTGTAGGAAACCCTGAATAATAGATATTCTTTACATTTTCCACCGTGCCCGCGCAACAGCTAGTCGCTTTGCTTTTATTCTGTCACTTCCGGGTTTTTTTATATCGGGATACTCTATTTTTTCCTCTTGTCCTGCTACGGTAGGGATTTTTTATGAACCTTACGTTGGAATTTTATGATTGCGCCTGGGGAAATATATAGCTGTATAGTTATGCAGGTGGGTACCTACTGTATACGACGTTCATATTTTCTCAGCTGTAAACTCGATAAAACGAACGATAAAACTTAGTTCTAGAACATATATGAAAGCAAACAATATTAAACTTGATGCTCGCCTTTGTACAACTTTGTAGTGACTTTATGTGGACAATTTCATTAATTATTACTTATAGTATCACAGAAGGCAAAATCAAATTGTATGCATTTCTATTATCAAATAGTATGAAAACATGTATGGATGTGGAAAAGGCAAAAGAGATTTGCCAGAATCGCGACAAGATTCATGATCTCTGCCTAACCCTCTGGGAAACCTCTGCGTGACGTATTTGTGTGCATGTTTCGTAGTTAATGTATATAAGTTGAAAATACAAATACAAAACGTTTATTGCGTTCTAAGTGTACAGTTAAGTTCTCAAAATATAGGTTTAGTACAATTTAGAAGTATTATTCTGCCATTGCAATGGTTAAGGTACCTTGTAGAAGCTGCAGACACCTCTTCAGGTCCATGTCTGCAGCGTCTAGCAGCCACCCACTTAGTTACTACAACGGTCAATTATTTCCGATTTTTTTGATTTAGTAGGTAGTAAATATTTATATAAGTATTAAACTATATAAGTAAGTAAACTAGTAAAACAATAAAAACAAAACAACTTAACAGAATAAAAATAACATATGAATTAAAAATAACAAGAACTGAGAACTTTGAAGTCGAATTCATGAAATTCTCGCATGTTAGAATCTATTGCGACAAAACGCGCTACGTTTTAGTCATAAATGTATGTCATTTCGATGGATAATTTTGAGGACAGAAACTATCTTTGGGGCGTCTTTTGAATTTACCTACAAAAATTACAGTACGTATAGATAGAAGTGTGTGGTAAAGCAAGTTTTGTCCTAACCAAGTCGCTCAGTAGAGTTAAATTAACACTAAGGCGGTGACTAACACGGTGAAACGAAACTGTAACACTTAGTTACTTTTGAGTTTCATTTGGGTTTCTGTTATAGGTTTCTATGAGAAACGACACATGACGCGACAAGTATGAAATACGTTTGAAACGCATCTCAAACCAGTTTTATGGAAATCCGAGTGCGAGAAACTCGTGTTTGCGTTGCGTGAAAAAAAATAACAGGGGGGTGGTCCCCCCCCCAATCGAAATGATAAGAGTAAAACTTACTATTTTAAGTAAAACTTACTATTATTACTTACTGTCTTAAGTCGAACGTCCACGAACAGCGCCTTTCAACCCATCTTGAACATAAAGCTGCAGTGTTCTTCTCCAAACAGGCCTAGGGCAGTTGTCATAAGATTTTGTTACAAATGCCATGTCAACAATTCAACAACATCTGATATGAGTTTCAGTAAATAAAGTGAACCGTATTCTGTCTCTGCGGAGCAAACGCTGCTGTTGAGAATCAACAAGTAGGTAGTAGGGACCCGCCGCCCCCGCCCCAGCCGCCCTTGTCCCCGCCTTCGTCCTCCTACATTGCAATAAAACGAATTGTCTCGCTTATATTGAATGCTTTTGCACTTTTATCCCGACTTCGGATACTCATAAAAAATATAGCTCTTTGATGATTAATTTTATGTTGAAATATTTTACATACTATTGCCAATATGTTTTCTTTGATAGCCTCTTTAGGCTAGGACCTTCGTCGCCACAGAATGTTGGATTACAAACTAATACATAAACTTATTAAGGGTACATAACATTGCATACTTATAATTATTATTATGATGTTAAATTAAGTAAACTTCTATAAATAACCTGAACACGTAGTAAAATGCTTTTTTAGCCAAATGTTAATGCATCTTTAATTATTGTACCATCTTCACCTAGAAATTCTACCGATATAAAATTTTTCCCTCAACTCGCCGGTTGAAACAAAATGGAAAGCGCCGAAATTTTCCTCTGACCTATTTCAGAAACGACAGGAACATTTTTTATATAGGTACTTTACGTCAGACCCTAACGCTCTATCAATCAGCACACAAAATGAACCACAGTAGAATTTAAGTAAGTATATTTTTTTGTATTACTAAAGCAATGTGCAGAAGAAAATTCCTACAGTTATTTCACGGCCAGTATGACAACATACTAAGCAACGCGTGCTTGGATACCATATATTATAAGATCTCACGAACCCCGTACATAGCCATATCATTTTGCGTTGTAGAGGCTCATATGTCAATCGCGGTAAGGATCAGTTTCCAACAGCATTGTGTTGGTGTTTACGTCCCCGTATGACCTTCCGAGGATGTGCGCTGCATACAAATGTCGTTGGGTCGTAGTCGCTTTTCCTTTCAGCAAATTAACGTTGGTTCAATGCCAGGGTTGGTTTCCTTGGTGACAAACACGGTCGAGTAATGAGATATTGTGAGGAGACTCCAATCTAATAATAATATGGTGTAAGTTATCAATTCTGTGCCGTAACTGATGAGCTGAGCAGTCTGAATTGAATTAGACACGAAAACACTTACTTAATATTTACATATGTATTATGCTATCTAGCTAGAATCACCTATAAATTATTAAAAATCCATTTTATGCACAGGTATGTGTCTTGCAATTACTTAGATGCATTTAACAGATCAATATTTGTTTATTTAGTAAAAATAAATGACGGTAGGATCGCCACCTATCGTTCGGTTGAATACGCGTGGGAAATTTGCTTGGCAAATGTCTCTGCCTACCTCGCTTCGGGTTTAAAAGGCGTGTAGTGTATTTTTCTTATGTACAGTATCATATCATGTATTCTTCTAGCCCAATGTTCGTCTGATACATACAAAATATAATGAAGTAGTAGTGTATATTTACCTATAAAAGCCTGTATGATTCTCGACTGCAAATCTCCTAGAATTGACGTAGAGAAATAACGTCTTCCAAGATCATCCCTTGCGACTATATTGTGTATGTAATAGAAAATATATTCACATATTTCCGAAATAAAGGAATATGCCTATAAACCTATTATGCCTATAAAATGCCTTGTTGTACCATATTATATAATGTAGCTATTAGAGTTCTAGTGGTGTAAACTAATGACTCGCACCCTTTGCGGTCATGACATTTTGAGTTAATTAATGTATTTTAATTGGTATTCTGATGTAATAACTGTAAGTAATGACTGACGCTGTTTGTGTGTCAACATTTGACATGTCTCATGATAAATTTTACATCAGTACATAGTATACAACAAAGTCGCCTCCCGCTGTCTGCCCCTACGTACATATGCTATTTTTAACACTACGTAACGGATGTTGATGCGGTTTTCTTTAATAGATAGAGTGATTTTAAAGGAAAGTTGATGTGTATAATACATAATGTAAATATCAGGGAAACACTGTTAACCCTTAGCTGCATTATGATGTAATACTACATCAGTATAATTTTCCTCGATTTTTTTTCTAGCCGTCCCTTCTACAGATTTTTCATTCTAAATTATTGTCAAAGGTACAACTAATACGTATGAACGCAGTTTTGACATTAGACCACTTTTATTTTTTTCTCATGATGCAGGCCACATCATTTAAGAAGGATAGGCTTTTATTCAGACAAAAAAAATCATGCAGTTAAGGGTTAATAATGTATATTAACAAAAACAACGTTTGCCGGGACGGCTTGTCTTTAATATTACTACTTGCCCACTGGGTCCTACTGCAGGGCCAGGGCCATTCCCACCACCCATTGTAACAATGATAAGACCACCAGACATCTCATCGGGCATTTTCTTTCCCGGTCAAACGATAGAGATGGCGATGTCTTTTACCGATGGTTGGAATCTTGGATGTTACTCTATTTACCCAATGAATTTGAGACATACGAGCAATCTGGACAGCCCGGTCCAATTTGAGTTGCCCCGCTTTTCGAGCCATATACAGCCATGAGCCACTTGCCTTGATAGATATAATTTATCATCATCATCACCATCATCATCATCAGCCCATATAATTTATTACACTAATTCCACCACACTAACACAATAATTGCAGCATTTTTTTCTATTTTATTTTATGGCTTTCATGATAAATCTGTTGGTTGGTTTCATAGCTACTTGGTTGGACAGAAACATCAAGTTCTGTTGACTAAATCTGATGGTTCTATAAAACGCTCTCGGGTGCTCTCGGTCTATTTTAGGTCCACTTCTTTCCAGTATTTATAGTGAATGAATGAATATACTATTTATTTTACATTGTACACTACAAATGTAAAATAAATAGAGCTGATATGGTTAACCGTGTTTTAAATACGTCGTATAATTTGTATGCAGATGACTTACTGCTCCTATGTCTTAGGTTTCTCTGAGGGGCTGATGGGCTCATTAATCAAGATTTGTCGAGGGTGTCTAACTGGTGCAGCAACAATAATTTAGTTTTGAATCCCTGTAAATCCAAGTATATGATTCTTGGCACAAAAAGGCAAATTTTGGGCATTGGACAAAAAAAACCTGGTGTGTTTATAATGGATAGTCCTGGATATCGTTCGAAGCCCACGTATTAGAATTAGTTAAGAGCTGTTTTTTTCGATTGGAGGTATTGTAACAGATCGACCCTATCTTTCAATTGACTTAAGGATCAAGCTGTGTGATAGCCTGGTGCTTTCCAAAATTAATTTCGGTTTGCCTGCTTATGGTCCGTATTTGCCATAAGAAAACGCAATAGTTGCTTCAGAGCGTGCAAAATGCTTGCGCACCATTCTGCTTTCAGATTCCGCCGAGAACCCATATCACTCCTTTTCTTAATCAGGGGAAACACTTAATATGGAAAACAGACAGAAATAGTATTTTTCTTCTCTGTTATTTGGCGTTATTTAACTCATCGTCCGTCAACCTATTTATCTCCATAATAAAATATCGTGGCGTTATTCCACTGCCAAGTATTGTGTGCGGTCGAAAGCTCAACCGATTTCCACGCAGCACCATCGTACAGCGGCATTTCGAGGTAGTTTCAGGTACCAGACCTCAAAACAATTTGCCTCCACTAATAAGGGACTGCAAAACTGTTGATTTAAGTATAAATTCCGCATATATCTCATGGATCAGCAACTTGGTATAGCTACCTGAACTTTCTCGGTTTCTTTTGGCACCTACTTTTATTCTTCACACTGTATAACACATACGGACACTTTAGCGCAAGCTTGCTTTTTAGTTGCGCCCCTCCTCGAGCACAATAAACATTCATCGACACACTATTAGTATTCATTATTATAAATGTGAATTGTTTTGCAATATTCGTTATTTGTTTATATATTAGTTTGTTTACATATTTATTAAAGACCTCACTCATGAGTGCTGGCAGAATATCAGCGTCACTGGCAACCGTGGCAATATGTTGAGTCGGCGTCTCTTTTTTGTTGACACAGGAACGATAGATAGGAATGCTTCATTTAATATGCACTGTATGTGTAATCTATTGCACTGAATTGCTGTTTGTGTTTTTTAGCAAAATAAATGTATGTCTATGTCAAAAAATAATTTTGAAAGTGAGGTATAAACAAGCCATTTGCATCTCATCGCTTCCTGCGCCCTGCACAAAGTTATTATATGAGGAGTTTGACATTAATGACAGAGGCTCCCTAGAAATACAAGTACAAGCTGTAGAATAGCTCTACGTCACGCCCGTTTCCCAGAGGGGTAGTTTAGACCACAGACCCACTCTCTACCTGGCACATCTCTTTCGAGGTGAAATCCATACATTTCCACATCTCACTTGTATCATTATTATAAGCCCCAGACCCTTACGTCACCGAGCATAACGAGATGTGATTGTCTCCAAAGGTTCTGTTCACTCCGCCCTCTAGGGATTACGTAGGTGAGTGATATATGTTCGTAATAAATTACAGTTGGGTGAATAGTACATTGCGGTCGACTTTGAACTATTATAGTCCCTATAGTATCTTTGTAAACAAAAATAACAACTATACGTAGGTACCGTCTACTGCTAATAAAAAAGTTTAACTTACGGAGTATAAAGTTACAGACAGTTCTTTGTTTTATTCACACTTTTGAAAATTTTCTTAACATAAAAAAGAAACAGGAACTGGTTTTTTTATTGTTAATCCCATTATGGATATTTTAAAACGACTTCAAAATAAAATATAATGTGAATATTTTTTACTTTACAATGTGTGTAGGCGGATCGTTAAAAATATTTTTTGTTTTGTTGGAAAGGAGTGGAAGAGTTCCCAAGGGTGGTCCCATGATAAGGAAACAATCGTAGAGAGATCCTACTTTTTGGATAGTTTCCTGATTGAAGTCGGTTCTTTTTTGTTGAACATGACATACTTACTTGACATACTTACAAAACGAAGTTGTTTTAAACCAGAATACATAAACAATAATGGTAAGTACTGTGATAATCAATTGGATTGTATGTGGTCTAGAAGAAAAGTTTAGTCGTTTTTTTACATCATATTTTTGACACATTTGTTTAACAAAGCGAGAGATGAGCAGAGATAACGTCTCTTCACATTCCCCGTTCCATTAATTAAACTGTTTCAAAGCATTCGCTCATTAATTTTAAAGGTCAGATTTCTGCCCGTTCATTGCCGTGGCGAATGTTAAATAAATTAAAAACTAAATTGATCTCATGCTGAGCCCCAAGTTTCGAAATATGTAAAATTACACTTGCTAATATTGAACAGTTGCTAATCTTTTTCTTCTTATGAGGTTTCGGTTTGTTCTCTTCAAAGTTGAAACACAGTAGAGACTTGAAAATAATTGCATTGAGAGATTGGTTTTAATACGGCATGTAAACCATGTTAGAGACTAGACAGACACTACTCTGCATGTGCTACCCTCTTAAAGGGTATAATTTCTCGAATCACGTAACATTTATGACGTCGTTGTTTAGCCTGGATCATAGCGTATCCGACTTCACGGTGTCACCACTTGCCTACGATGCACTGTTGCATCAGGATGCGTAGAGTAATATATTAATAAGGGTCATTTTCAGAACGTCCACCCACGTAGTGTTTCGACTACGATTAAGCAGAATCTTCACTGGACGGCGGTTCGCAAAAAAGTTTTAAGCCATGCCAGTTGTCACACTGAGATAATTCGGTAATACATTTATGAATACTTCATTATTGTGTTACGATATAGGTATAAATAGTATGCAAGTTATCGTTCACCAATGACGTGGGTCTAGGAAGAACAATACATCTTTCGATATAGGTCCAAAATTGTAATACAACTAAAATAGAACTTGAAATGTCAGGGTAGGGGAGTTGCGATATTGTTTCCCGAAGGCTGCCGAATTTCTATTATAGAACGAAATTTAGTACATGACTTCCAAACTGTATTGCTACGCCGTAGTCGCTCCGTAGCATTATGTAGCAACTACGAGTATTTCGTAGCATTTGAGATCTTTCTTCCTTAGTAGGACTAGATTATTGATAAGTAGTTATTTTTGTTTTTTTTTATTATTTAAGAGTACTTTCTATAGTATTTTGATTTGTGACCATATTAAATCAAGCGGAGAATCGTTCCTACTTATGTGGTAAATATATTTTTTCCTACGACTGTTCACTGTATCACAAAATTAATGAGTAAAGTTGGATTAGCTCAGTAGTTTTATTTGCCCCGTTTGACCTTACTTTATTCTGCAGATCCGAATGAACTATTGTACAAAGTATAAAGTAATATAGCATTGTATACCAAGTAACAACTGATAAATTTTAAGGGTCCTTTGGATCGTGTAACTTTATAGTTCTGAAGCAAGGATGCATGTAGTGTAAGCGAAGCGCCTCATAACTCAGCGCTGGTAGATAGCAGAACTTTTGAAACTTCTACATTTATTATGGAAAGGGTTGGATCAAGTTCATTCTCATTCACATTTCTTATTCAGACCTCTTGAGATCAACAGATTTTCGTAACAAGCTACAGTGGTTTTAATATTTTAATGATAAATTGCACGTTAGAATTAGGGAAGCTGAGAAGAATATATATTTTTACGATATTTATACATTGGATACAAAATATCGTCAAAAAATATCCAGGTCCTCTCAGTGTTAGTGTTTTCCTCAACATAATCTCGCTGGAAGCTGCCTCTGAGCTATTACGTAACTCTTACATAGTTATCATGTTATCCTATCGTAGAATACGTAAACACTGGTATTTTCCGACGTAAATGAGATTTTATGCTAGACTGCTCTACTTGATGCAAATAGGCTTACCTATACTATAAAATAAATTAAATAGATTCACGTTTTTTTATATTAAAGCGAGGTAGGCAGAGGCGTTTGTTAAGCAAATTAGTGTACGATGTTTAAATTGAGAATTAATGAATACGAAAACTACGTAGTATTAAGTGAAATGAAGCTTGTGTACCTGGCAATTTTGACAGCACTTATATTTGCTGTCAAAATAATATTTACAAGTAATATTTTATTTTTATTATTGAAATAGAAACACTATTGACGAGATTACTTCTTCGCAATATTGACAAAGTAAATCAATGATAAAGTTCTTTTTAAATTCCAAAGCAGCTTAGGAAGTGGCAATTGTTAAAAAAATACCACGGGGCAAACCAAACGTAACTAAAGCCGATGGACATATGATAGCCGAATAATATGAAATATTATAAATTCGCTCATATCATAATATGACTAGTAAGCAAATTAGATTCAGCACGCGGCGCTCAGCTCGAATTTCCCACACAAATTCTATTGCATCTGGAACTTTGCAAACGTATGCAAAATAAGTCAGTTCGACAGTTAGCAGCGACGGACTTATTGAAAAACTTCCACTAAAACAAGCGCCAAGTTCCCTATAAATTGATAAAGAAAGTCGCTGAAAAGTTAGCGAGGACTTTTGCAATTATTTTCAAAACTAGTTAACACGACTTGGCCTGGCGCGGGTAGAACTCCTTTAAACAATTTAGGATTAGTTATTACTTAATTTTTTTATAAAATAAATGGGAAATCATAAAAAATCCCCGGACTGTCCCCAAATAAAAAAAAAATCGAAATGTGCAATAAATAGTGTAGACAGTTGAGATCAAGAAAACTGAATACTATATAACTGTTGTATGTTATCTAACCTTTAACTACATCTATTATATTTTACTGGCTCAATTTTTAGAAACTTACGATGTATTACATGTAAATGCTTTAGCATTAAGTCTACTATTTACTTACTATTATAGCATTAAGTCTACTATATACTCTACTATTTGACCTTTGCTGGATAAGTAATAATTGGCGGTAATAAAGTGCCCACTGTTCAATAAGTCACCCTTTTACGCCGAGTGTGAGATGAGATATAGCTGGTCCCATTCATCTTCGTCCCAAACCAGCATCAGACCAACAAGTTGATTTTCCCAGTATAAAAAAAAATCGGTTTACGTAGGTATTAAATTAGGTGCAGCTTAACTTCGTTATTCTAAGTTACTATTCAGTGATTGTTTTTAACTAGTGCTTTAGCCTACCCCGCTTTGGGATGAAAAGGCGTGAAGTGTATTTATTATTATTTTACCTATTACCTCATGCCTTTTGATGAGTGTCTATATTATGTGGCCGCGCTCATGTGATTAATTGTGACACACTGATTACAAACTGTTAATTACAGTGTAATGACCGTTATTGTTTTGTCAATAGGTGATTGTTGATGATTGAATATTGACTCGGCATTAATATTGGACAAATAATTATTCGACGCCGAAAGTTATATCGCCAAAGGACAGTACAAATATTATTTATTTGATTAAAGATTCCATTGTAATTATTATTCATTTTATCCCACATAGTACATGCAGCTGTAATATTGTAAGCTGTCAAGAAAAGCGTAGGCCGTAGATACTCATCGCCTAAGATCCTCTTAATTCGCCCTTACGCTATGTTTTTCTATTTATTGGAGCAAAAAGAAATATAAACAAGTCAATGATTATTGGCGAAGAAAAAATACCATGTTTGAGTATGTTTTTACGAGAAGCTTGAATTTGGATCTTCGGATTTGGCCTTGTTGTCGAAGAACATATAAATTGTTTCGAAGTGTTTGACACAAGTCTATCATTCATAGGTGATATACGTGGAAACTCGATATTGGAAGAAATACAGTTGGCGTTGTAGTAAATGTTGTTGCTGAACACTCACGACCATTATTCCACATATAGTGAAACCACGAACGCTTAGCAGACCCCGCCAAAAATAGATACATACCTACAGCTTGTTTGTAGGAAACTCCAGTGGGGAGGCAATCAGCACACTCGAGAGTATTCGTGCTGAGAATTCTAAGGAGTGGACACTTCGATCACGTACGAATAGGGACAATAATAAAGTAACACTGCCACTTTCACTTGAACCACAACTAGTTTACATTTTTTTTACTCATCGGAGACCAGTTTAAAGTGGTAGTGCATCTCCCGAGTGTACTTAAACTGCATGCTCCTCGTCCGATGTCGCGCGATATTCTCATATAGCCCTTCCGTAGAAGCAGCAAGTGTTATTTTTAAACGTAGCAATCAATGTTGGACTTTACCACTAACAAATCGTATAAACTAGCCTCTTATAACAAGGAGGAACTAAAAATAGCAGTCAATAGAGTAACAAGCTTTGAAAACAAAACGATAGAGATGGTATCGGATTACACTTTATGTTACAAGCGGACATGTATTGTTACAAGCTTTTCCTATGATTGTATATGTATAATATAATTTGAAACAATGGCTGCCTACACCACTTTAGTTCCGTTTAGTAGTTAAAACGTAGGTGTTCCGTCTCGGCTAGTATTTTAGTCGTAAATAACTCGCTCGACTGAAATACAAGCATAGTCCGAATAAGACTTAAGTAGCACGAACTACTGTTACTTAAGCTTTGTTCGGACTTAGTAGTAGTTTTGGTTCGATATATCCTGGTATATCATCATAATCATCAGCGCATTACTAATATCAAGGATCGAATCTTTGGCCGAGAGGCCTACATAATTTCCTGAACCAAATCTGTAAAAAGCACTCGCAATTCATTTACAGTTTGATCTCGATTGTTTATTTACTACTGAGACAGAATAATGGGTATAAATAGTCTGAACTTTGTTTCGGAGCTAGATAAACGATGTCCCAG
Source organism: Conopomorpha cramerella (assembly GCA_012932125.1). Lineage (NCBI taxonomy): Eukaryota > Metazoa > Arthropoda > Insecta > Lepidoptera > Gracillariidae > Conopomorpha > Conopomorpha cramerella. The sequence goes on along the minus strand of SJJU01000730.1, from coordinate 25,904 downwards.
TGGGTTCCCCAGTGAAGTTGTATCCCTTTCCAAAAAAAAAAAAACAGATGAAATAGAGAAATGTAATTGTTTCTTTTTGGGATTGGGAGTTGGTATTTAAACAGTTACATGTTTGTTTAGTTGTCCCTCTCTAACATAGCGTGATTGGATTCGTTCATGTGAAATAGATAACAAAACGGTGCTTTTTGAAAAGTTTTCTAATAAATTAGAGTTCTTGTGAAGAACAAGCTAGGGGAATATCTAATGATGATAGACGAAGCTCCAGCTATCTATTATAATTTTTGTTCCCTCGGTAGCAGACAAGATTTATTTTAGGTAAAAATAACGGCGTACTAAAATATCTAGGTCGCTTTCCAGTCTTTACTTTTGATTGGCTATACAAATACCTGAGCATTCTTGGGTAATTTTGACACAACTACTTTTCCATATAAAAGTAGATCAACATTTATAAAAGGAACTTTTTAACTTGAATCATAATCAGAATGTGAATAACGCACCTAAACGTACAAGGTACGAGACACCTTGTACGTTTAGGTATTTATTGGCAGTATTATCACCAACGAAGTTGCGACAAGGTGTTGTTCCCTGTGGGACCCCTGTTTTAAACTGTAGATACCAATCTATTCAATAGATAATTTAACCCAGTCATAAATTGTTTGCGATTGTAAAAGTTGTGATGTTCAAGTTTTAAACTCCGTTGTGGTACTTATTAATGTAATAAGTAGTATTCAAATTATAAAATGTATTTGAAAAGTGAGTGTACTGTAACTAATGTAAAAGGCTGTTAGAACTGTGTTCGGTCCCTATTGTGGATCTATTTTAGTCATGAATAAGGTTGTATATCTCGTTCTCTTACTCGCTGAAGCGATTTAAATTGTTGTAATGAAATAACGATTTAAAATCTATGTACCAACAGTACAAGCGTGATTCATTCATCATAATACCTACGCAACCTATAGAATGGTTCTTAATTTAAATTAGGCACATTGTTCGCCCGTCGTCACACATCAAACATTCTCCATTGTAATAGCATCAGCTCACGGTTTGGCAACGCTGCATCTGCGCTCGTCTGTCAGAGTGACGTGGTGAAAGGAACGTTTGTATGTATGCACGTTGGATGTGCTCGGTGCGATTGCCGCCCGCCGTCTGCCCCACCCGCCGTGAAACAATGCACAGCGCGCCTCGTAGAGCTTTCATTTTGTACCACTACATTTAAAAATCTTTCACAGATTTCTGTTTCGGATTTAATATTCGCGTAGCGACTTGCTGATGCTTGTCAAAAATAGGTAAGGTGGTGAAAGTAGCTCCGCCATAGAAAAAATACACCTCAATAAAATTAAATAAAGTATTTAAACAAAAAGAACTGATTTCAAACAGTAAAAGTTAAGACTGAATTAAGTGATATAATTTTAATCGGTCCACCCCCGAAAGTTCTGAGGTAACAAACTAATTTCAGAACCTCTTCCTTTTTGGTAGTAGGTTAGTCATTCGGAGATAGTCAATAACTCGGTAATTGAGACAAGTCTGTTTCTAAGTATAGCATCTAAAAAGTTTCTCGTGTTATTTTTCTGATCGCCAAAATTGCGGAAGCAATCGTTTCATTTCCGAGTTCGTGCGCTGCGCAGCGGAAAACGATCAATTCACGCGTTGGTCTACATTGGGACTATGGTGATGAAACGCTGGCTGATCGATCACCTCATAATACCGCAAAAACCCACCTATATAGGGTGAGTCGGAAACACCCTTTTAAGCCGAAGTCTAATGTATATGTAGACCCTACTGAGACCATTTCAGCAGGTGTTAATGTCTCGGATAAAAAAGAACAATGGAATACGGACTAAAATGGTGAAAGGGTATTTCCAACACCTCTTGTATAACAGAAGGACATACTGGAGTAAATAGTAAGTAAAGAAGTGAACTAAAGTCCCTAGTGAAGTTAAAAAAAAAACAGCCCAGTGTATATCATTAAGCACGAAAACATGATTTAGTAATGAGATTTTGCCGCCGTCGTGACAGAATTCAGATCTAGAGAGAGATATTCTATAATATATCGCACAGCTCTTCAGACCATTTGGGGCCTATTCATAGAATTTCGGTAATACAAGTTCCGATTTTCAATCACTGACAATTTCCTCGGTATAGAGACGTTACTTGTTTAATACAGCCTTAAATTTAATAGTTAAAGCTCTAATAAAAAGGCTTATATATCGGCGGAAGGCAGTTACAAATAGGTCTCTTTCAAAACCTATTTATTACGTTACGCAATCTTACAGTTGAGATTTCAACATCGTAAGGGGTGTCCTTATATATCAGTCAATCCCTATTCCGAATTGAAGTCATTTTAACGCAGGGAACTTTGCCATGATGCATTTTTCGTAATTCGCCGCGTTTACAAATAGTGCTTCGGGTATCGCTTCGAATTTGACTGTTAACTTATCTATATTGGGAAAACTAGCTCTACAACTTTCCATTGTTACTATAACTATAATATTTTTGGTAAAAATGCAGCTTCATTTATTTTTATAAACTTTTTATTTTCAGAAATTGTCCAAACGTTTGTAGGTGCAGTATATACCTTATTTACTTATCACTCTAGCGCTGTTTTCTATTTTTAGGTAAGTATTTAAAAATCACCCCTGTTGTTTAATTACTATTCTAGACTATTCAAATTTAGGATTACATTTCTAATTGTTTGTTATAATTCCCGCGCAATGTTGGAACGCGCGCGCGGGCGATTGCGTGTCGTGGCGGCGGCGGCGCCTTGTCGTTTCCTTCCTGTTGCCGCCATTCAATAAACTACATTAGGGACAAGGTATACGACACATGTTTCTCAAATCTGTGCCCATTTACGCATATTATTTGTTCATGAGCAGAGGTCACGGTAGTTTCAAAATGTTGAGTGTGATTAAAGCGTCTTTACAAGCAGATAAAGTCAACAGCGGTTCTCGTGCCGACGCGGTATTAATATGCAATCGAAAATGAACGCCTGTTTTTACACCGTACCTAAGTATTTGGTGAAAATTTAATATGATAAGCTTTGTTACCAGTTGGAAAATAAAAATGAGAACCAATGTTTTTTTCTGAGTGATAATTAAGTAAATGGAGTCATTGATAGTAATTTAAAAAAATAGTCCTGCTTAATTTCATTTCATCATAAATTTATTACTATACTTACAATTTTTTTGCTTACCTACTTACTCAGCATAATAGACACCTTATGAAATGCACACAGTAGAGTGTACAGAAAGAGTAAACCTCGACTTAAAGGGGTATTTCTAAACCATGTAATCTGAATGTAACTTGAAATAGAGACAAAATGTTCACTCTCTTCTCACTTTTTACCATAAGCGCGGCTTTTTTAGTTGATTCAAGACTCTACCTCTACTTTTGGCAAGTCTGCTGTACTATATTTTTTACTAAGGAAGACAGAGAAATGAAAATAACGAAATCAGCGATGTACGTCTTTATCCGCTACAATGCCAGAATGATGTTGTACGAGAGTGTACGAGAGGACCTTCTGACACTGGGGAAATTATATTGCTTTCTTAAACTCATATTATGAAAACTGAACTGATAATACAGGAGTTCTTTTAGGTTAATATGCTAGGTTAGTATGAAGTTTTGTATCGAAATAGACGAATAATTATTTTATTTATGCACCTTGCGTCTCTCTCATACCATTTTCTCTATATAGGCTAAGCACCTGTGCTTTCCTCACACATAATTACCACTTAACTATACTAATGCATACATTATTCATTGTACTTAAGTTTAATACACGTAAAGCTTATTGATTTACCATTAATTATGTTGCCGACTTGTCTACAATATTCCTTTGTGATGTTGAAAATGAAATAAATTGTTTTGATTTTGATATTTAGGTTTTCGACCTTTTATTCTATTAAAACATTATTCCAATGGTCCGAAATTCCAAAACCAGTTCAAATTACAATTCTTATTATTTGACATATAACACTAGTCAATAAACGAACTAATCATATTACTGGTAGAGGTAAACCTTGCGGCATTTCCGGTTCAGAAACACGAGTTTAGGATGTAAAGCTATCCTATATCATCCATCATGCTATACAATTATTTTTTGAGCTGATTCACAATATTTTCATACAATGTTGTGATTAACAACGTATCATCATATATTCATACTATTCAATGTAGACAAAACTGCACACAGCCACAACTGGGGTTGACTAGTAGAAAAATCTTGCAAATAGCCTTACTCCAAAACAAACAAAATATATCAATCTTGGAATATAGCTACAGATATATTAGAACATGATTGAGTGTACCTATTTTATAGCGACATGTTTCTTAATACGTTAAATACAGGCAGACGCCTGTATTATTCAACTATAGTAGAGTAGAGTAGGGCCTCCAGGGTGGCAGGTGTGCATAACTGTCGACTATCGGGCTTCTCAAGCTCCAGAACTGATGGATGTGAATTACGCGACGTTCTTGGACACACAGGTTGGGAACAGCAAGCAGATGTGACTTTAAGCCTAATAATCCGGGATTCGAAGTCGGTCATGTACTTACAGAAGTAGTGAAAATATTTCAAATTTTTTCATGTCTGTTTTTTTTTCAGAAATGTGTGGAGGAATTATGTTGAAAGCACTTAGGTAATATAAAACAATGTTGACACTTCTCTACACTATGTTCATAATAAAATATAACTAGAGATAAATTACCGACTGTAAAAGAAATCATGTCATATATTGTATCACTACACTACAACTATCTATAGAGTACGTAAGCCACTTTTCGTTGTCATTGCATAACTCCGGAACGGGTGGACCGATTTCGCAATTTTTTCTTTGTTGTGCTTATTAATGACAACAGAAGGTTCTTATGAAAGAAAAAAATGACATCCACTGCTGGGTTAAGACAGGACAACGTCTGTCGAGTCCACTAGTATTAATATACATTCATTCCTCGCTATCACACGCCGCTCTTCTCTACATTCCATAAGATCACCCCATAGCGGCAATGACCTTTACCTTTTGTCCCTTCAACGACCCAAAAATCTTCGAGGTCAGATTTCATACCGTTTAAAGGAAAAAATTCACTTGACAGTATACCTATATGGTATCACATTCTACAAAGAGAGGTAGTATCTAGTACATTACAGCATGAGCTGTTAATATCCCTTATTCATCCAAACCTAGTTTCGCACACTAACACACTCATTCAATTTGACTGTATGCAAACAATCGCCAGTAATTCATAATAATTTACCTAGGTAGTTTAAAATTTGGTAAACCAAAACGAAATCGTCTAAAACAAAGCAAGTTAAAGCTCCGCTTCCCATTTCAGCGGAAATTCCGGCTCGGCTGTACGTCCACTGTACTACATTTATTTATCAAATTAAAATTCCTTGCGTGAGTATTGTCCTATCGTCACGCAACGCCTGCCAGAGTTTCTATGAAACTCCTTATGATGGGTATTTCATTTCAAACGGGGTCTCTGTAAATTTGCTGCATTATATGATGTTCAGCCAGCCAGTCGCGTCTCGAATTCCTTCGCCATATTCCTGTTCAGTTCTGGCCACATAATGTTCAACATTCTAGTTTAATCTGAGCTCTTTTTAAGTATAATAGTCGTACAAGTGAAGTTCATATAGAACAAATACCCGCTTACCTGGCTGCATATATTTCATTAAAACTTCCGGCGCGCAACGACAACGTCTCTTCACTGTAGGCTATGCCAGGGTTATTTGAGCCCCGTTAACATGTTGTCTCAAACACAATAAAGGTCAACTCAATTGTGTTTTCGAGCGACAGTTTGACAAATTCGGGATAAAATAGATTACATTAAAATAGATTATATTTCCAGCCCCAGATGAGACATAACGCTTTCCATAAATTGGGGAATCGGGATGTTGGCTAATGCATAATTTATAGCACTTATACTACTTCTGGAAACCATCGATAAATGATTTCCATGACTTATTGCAGATTCATATTGGAATTGTAAAATTTCGTGGTTCAATGTTAATATCCTGCGAGTATTTTTATCATGAAATAGATTTATGCCTAAATTAATCCTTCTGACAGAGAGCTGCAAGTAGGATATCAATGATACGTAAGTACACTCTTAGTTTAAAACTTTAAGAAATTGCTCTACATTTGCGTACAAAAATATTATCATCTAAATTCTTTTTGTAGAGACTAAACATTTCGAAGCGTTTAGAGCAATTGGTAATTGTAATGTAACGAATATAAACTAAATGCTTATCATTGATCAATTCCACGCAGAGATATCCCGTATGTTTCAACCTTTAATATGAGATAAATAGTAATATAAACAGGCTCATACCGAAGTTGTAAGCAAAGGATGACATCCCAATTTTAAAGATAATTTATCATACATACACATTAACACGCGTACAGACAGACATAACCTTTCAGAGATGCTTTCATTTAACGTCGCGTTTTCACACTTCCTTCCTTTGTCCATCATCATAAATCTACAGCCTTAGGGTTTCTTTCGATTTATGAACATAGGTACAACGTTACCGGTACTGTGAGAAGCGTCAATTTATTTTATAAGCACTTTCACTTACGAAACTAAACAAGGTATTTCCGGATCACATAAATACCTACACATTATTGTGAAATATAGGTAAACAGCTTAATAATATTGTTCATGCATTCTTAGTAAAAATATGTAACCTCGTAATAAATATATTATTTGAACAATTACACACTTGACTGAACAATGAACCGACCCAATATGTACCTACTTAACTAATCACATCACACGATAAAACCCTTATCTCCCTACTCCCAAGTTTTTAATTCGATTCAAACCTAAAACGTCATTCGAATAGAAATTCTATTCCTTCTAATATAAACTCCAATTTCAGCTATTCAATTCTCTTGGTTGAGCACAAACCTTCGGGTTTGAGGCCCAAAGGAAAAGTGTTGTTAACCTATTGGCTTAAGGCCTAGTTTATATTAACCGGATAAATCGTGACAGTAGTTGAACGAGTTTGGAAATTTGACCTCCGGTTGCGGGTTTCGGGCTGAATAAATGTCCTGTTGCTATTGAAATTTATTGCCTTTACGAGGTTGTTACGACAAAAAGGTAATGCGTTTTCTTGTGGCATTCTTGCCTACATTATAGTAGGACATTTATCTTCGTCAAATTTTATACATACAGAAACTAACGCCTGTAATGTAATCCCCAGTGGGGTGGACAGAACTTTCGGTGACTGTGGTGTTTCGTGTTGTTCGTAGTAGGGACTTTTCAGCGACATTAATTTGACGGACTTTCGTTCCTATATCTGTCACTACTGTCATGTTCTGTTATGACAGTGTGATATTAATGAGAGAAGTAGCAACGGAAATCTGTGAAATAAACGCAAAAACATTCTTATTAGAGCTTCGGTAGAGAAATTGTATTTTACATTAATAAGTGACTAAATCGTCATGAAATAATCTCGTGCAAATTTTCATACGAAAATTTGTGATCGTCACGACGAATCACACGCAGATAATTTCTTTCTATTTTACTCACACACACACACAATGTTTGAATTATAATTCCATACAGAAATCTAGTCTAAACAGATTCGGGGACATATTCATTTACTGGCTACACAGAAGACGCCACAAAGAGGTCAAATTTCTGAGCATACTACTTACATATAACGTGGTTAAGAGCGCGTAAGTTCAAAGTGCACATTGTGCTGCTCGCTGTGTCCGTCCGGTACTTTAAAGCCTCGATCGATGCCTGTCCGACACGGGCAAAGGATTTGTTGCGACCTCACTCAGAGCTTGCTTCACCAGCAGCGCTACAAACGCGATCTACACAACATACATCTGTAACAATTTAGATTGAACTATGTGATACACTGATTTAAACCTTACGTAGTCCTTCTTACGATGGATAATACCGTATAGCATAAAGGTCAGAATGGAAGCCGACTTGTGTTCAACAAGTTTTAGTATAAAAGAGTGGATTTTCAATGAAACATATTTAACATCTATATCTAGTGAGTCTGCCTCGGCGCATTTATCTCTATGTGAACTTTCATTACTGATATGCTTCATGGAATATCTACTATTATCTATAAATTAGCAAGAATGGCATAAAAGGTACGAATGTATTTATTCATTTACATCTATATTTTTTCTTTGCAGCCAAAAGTACCCACATAGTTTTATCTTGATATAGAAAATGTAAAGTTTCAGGAGTTTGAATCCCTTTTATCTATTTACTCACTAGAGTTCGTAAGTATTATCAATATGTAGGTAAGTAGATATATCAAAAGAAGCGATCGTAGCCCTGACGTAGCGGCGTCGGTGATCGCAACCGAATATCGAAAGGAACATTTGGCATGATTACTTGTTGGATGGATTTTTTACCTTTTGGCCGTCGTCGCGGCCTGTTGGATACTAGGGCTACAATAAAAGGTAAATCAGTAAATAAAATGCGAAACTTGATCCTTTTGTGCAAGCGTGATCGGTCACCGGGATTAACCCTACAGTTTCTTGTAAATATTCATGAAGTTACTTTCGATTATCTAAAAGTATGACGACATTTCCTCGCTTACACGTGTAAACTATAAATGGAACATATTTATACGATGTCGACGTAGGATTCGGCAATCCATATCTTTAATTTGTAAAATGATACGATAAGATTAGACATTTAGATGGATGAATAGTAAGTGTATTTATTGATGAATGGCTACCCCATGGCCCATTTATTTACTGTACACCCGAATATTCACATGGTCGCATTTTGCCCCCTTTTAAAAAAAAACATTTTACTACAATTCTTAGCAAATGTCTCTGCCTACCCCGCTTTGGTATTAAAAGGCGAGAAGTGTATTTACTTTCCTAGTAATGTAAGTAACATTACTTTTACGTCTCAGACCAGCATGGGACGTACTGTTACGGTAATAAGGCTATTCCCTTTATATCCTCTAGGTCCGACCTGCACAGCTAATGGTGCAAACCCTAAGTTTACTTTAAGCGGCTAAACTTTGTGACGCAAAACAGTAAGAATTTTCTTGGGCAGACTCCATGTGTTGGGAAATTTCATTTTCTCTTGTATACTTAGTGCTTCTTAGGTTTAGACTAAAATTTTCTTAAAGTTTTCTGAAGTTTGTGTATTGGAGAAGCGCAGCAAGCAGCCTATTTTAAACTTTAAAGCGGAAATATTAATTCAGTTTTTTTCTAAGTATTTGATCCGACTTCCTCCACTGCACACGTTCATGAATCGCTTAATAATCAAAGTGTTCAAAATTATCTCGAAGATCACACCTACACTTCATTTTCTTTTAGTTTATCATCGCTAGTTTGAGTAATAAAGTATACAAATTTATAACCATTGGAAGAGATTCTATAACGTAGTACAAGAAGAGATGTAGTAAATCACATACATGTAGTTAGGTAAGTATGAAAATAGATCCCGATTAAAGAGCTTCAAAGATAAATGTGAGTAACTTGTCGCAGACTGTACTTCAACATCTTGTCAGTTGTGAACTGGCAGGTTAATACAAAGCTTTGTGAGTCGGTAGAGAACCAGTTGGGCACCAAGCCGACCTTTGTATGGCTCATTCTAACTAAACAGTCTACCTATCGGGGAAATTCTGCTCGCTGAATGGGATTTTCGTTCTCTTTTGTGCTCATTGCATCGTGTCAGGTGGATAAGTGGTTTTGTGTTCAATAGATTTACGTAACACTTTGTCGGATGACAAATACAACGTGTTACAGGTACGTGTATATTTTTGTAGGTACTTGCTGCGTACTTTAGAAAACAGGAAGAAACAACTTCCTGCGTTTGGAATATTGATGTTCATTGTTATTTCACAATAAAGTTGTAACCTAAGGGTAAGCTTCTGAAAAACGACCCATCTGTTATTAATAAACACATGTATGTACAGTCGTTCACTGTCCGCAAAAAAAAATAAGAAAAACGTAGAACCTGCAACTTTGGACTTCAGTCATCATTGGATTGGTGAACTGTCGAATACATTGTTCGACTTCAGTTTGGCAGTTGCTACTCCAACATCCGCTTTTCGGGTTTTGGAGCGCAGGATAGTATTACGAATGTGATCCGTTCTTTGGATACCTAGAATGCTGCGCTCCATAGTCCTTTTGTAGACCGTGGCTCTAGACTTTTGATGCTCAGTCAAGGAGTTAGGAGGAGGAGGAAGCTCACCCTTCATTAGTTTTATCTTTTATTATTCCTTCATGGAACAGAAGCTTTTCCAGGCGTTATCGATACGACGATTGATTTCTTTGTCTTCCCCGCTTTCGGACACTAGCTGACTCGTATGGGTATATTCGTCGACGTAGCAAATTTTCCCTTTATCTACCTCGATCCTATGTTTCGCGCTATTGGTCATGTACTGAGTTTTGGCACTGTTCATCATCAGTCCAACCTCAAGTGTTGCATCGTGGAGATCTTGTAGCATTTATTGAAGTTCTGAAGTAGTCGGAGCGAATAGGACAATGTCGTCGGCGAAGCGCAAATTGGTCAGCTTCCTGGCATGTTCCCCCACCCGACTGTGAGTTTCTTAAACAATTCTTCCAGTGTGCTGGTATACAATGTAGGTGATAGCGGGTCGCCCTGTTTCACTCCATTTTGTACGTAGAAAGACAGACCTAATAAAATATATGCTATGTCTTATACGGATGCATAAGCTATATTACTGTAAATAAAGTTTCATTCAACGTTGTCCAAACTTGTAAGGTATTTTTACAGTATTTATTTGTGTCATCCATTAAACCTATATAATAAATATATATGCATATTTAAATTTAGCCACACAAATAAAGAGTTCTACTTCGGATCAACCAGGCGAGAAAATCTTGTACAATACTAAATCTAGAACATTATATTATTATGTAAATTTTAGCGTTTGTACTTACAATATTTTGAGAGCAAACCGTCGACTTCTTAAACAAACATGAATGGTCATGTTACGATTAGACAAGGATCTGCGCAGCTTGACATAGGTTTCCCGCTCAAATCCACTCTAGTCCACTGCTGCCTTAAGCTGACGTACAGTAAACTAGAATGGGAAGTAATAGGGCTGCTACACGGGTCCCAATAATACAGCCTTAAACATTTAAGGCAAGTGTGCTAATTTAAGGCATGCTTTGGGTCGCATGAATTCCTTTTTTCCACTGGGTTCTAGGACATAGTTCTACCGCTTTTAATGGCCCTCTAAATCCATGTTTTTATCACACTGCTGGGTTTAGAAAACACTAACGAGAACCTACAAACTATGTTAAATTCAAGTACTTTTCTCGTTTTCTTCTTATTAAATACGTATCTTTCCTTATGTGATTAATTCGTGATTTTTCTTAATGCGAACTAAAAGATTCGTCACAAAGTCAAAGAAACCAAAGATTGCGATTATTATTTCGAATCAGGAGCAAATCTTAGCAAACGCGTAGTAACAGTGGAATCTTGATGCTTTACTATTATAATAACTACCATTACCAGACTGTGAAAAAGACATACATTGTTTCAAACCACATAACTTGAAACGCGATATCTAACGACCAACAACATTTCACATTGTTTCTTTCTGGTGTCAACCCTCTTTCGTACCTAATTGATGTTCATCGTATATTCAAGGGTGGCTTATTTCCTTTACTTCCTCATTATCCGGCCCCGTATTGCCGTAATCTAAATCTGAGGGAGAAAGCAAATTTCTTTGAACAAAGGTTCATGGATAGATACACGTAGAACCCATACTGTCTCTTTCGAGGTCTACAGACCTATCCACACTCAGTCGTTTAATTCAAAGCCAGCGTCGATATGCCTTGCTTCTATTTATTTACATACAAAGCAGGTGTCAACTTACACTGGACTTGACTTTCATTTACTACAGAACGTAGGACACCCTGACAGGCTTAGGGTCCACCATTTGTATTCACATATTGTAGATCCCGTGTAGTGAATCTTGGTTTTAATTGCAATGGACATAAGGCTGTACTTTAGATGCTGAAACCTTGACTGAGGGTCCTTGCATAAACCTGTGTGTAGAATGCGAGTCCATCGAGTCAATAAGTGCCTAATCCAAATCTCGATAGGCAAAGGTGATTCCGTTAACTGATCGGTGTCTATTAGGATTATCTCCCACGTTTCAAATACAAAAACGTCGTTATTGTTAATAAAATTGGATACGATTTTAGATTGTTTATCATATACTATGTACGTGCTGAAAGTCCAAGTAGTTTTAATTAACTATTGCAAAAAAGTATAAGTTACACCAGGCATAAATCACACTTTCACATTCGGAAAATGTTAATACGGACAGATTAATATATTAATATATTATAATAGAACGGAATACGGTGGGGTATTTAAAAGTTTAAGACTTATAATAATTATATGGCTGATTTTATCGGGGGTTACCATGTCGTATGCGCTTGTCGTTTATTACGTTCCCGTGGAAAGTTCGGACAAAAATTTTACATGCTAGTTGACGTCCCGCGATTTCATCTGGTCGGATTTCAGTATTAAAACTTCATACGAACTATAACACCTTCTATATAGCGACGTGTCCCACAGGAACGGGATAAAATGCATTCCAATGTAAGGTACTTAATCAATGTTAATCTATGTGTTGTAAAGTTTCATTAAAATTCCTTGGCGTGAAATAGTAAAATATATCCATCACACAAACTTTCGCGTAAGTTTATCTATATTATATATAGTAGGATACTTTACTTACATATTTGCAAAATGTGAATAGTATTTCTCTTTCCGCAGGTAATCTTCGTGCAGAATTTCCCTCAAGAAGCCTTTGATGAGAGAGGGGTCGCTCATTCCGCTCCAGATACCAACGAATCTTTTTACTTCTATATAAGAAGGTAAATTATATTTAAACATTAAGCTAACGTACAAATTATAAAGAGCCATGTACGATTGTTAACGAGTGTTCATAGGTTTGTTAAATAAATAAGTAATATGTAACAAAGAAACGGAGATTTCAGAGATTTAGAATTTAGAAAAAACTCAACAAACAAGAATTTAGAGTTCATCGACGATATTGTGTGACTGAAAATGTTCCAACCAATTTTGAACTGCGTGTTTATCAGCCCTATTAAGCTGCATTTTCATCGGTAACTAGCTATGAGCCCTGGCTTCACACGGTTAGTCGATCTATTTCATGTCGATTCCTAATGTTTCAGACACTATTCTATCGTTTATGTTCATCAAAGATAAAAATAAGTGTGAGCTTTACATCTGTCAGGACGGTGTCAAACGCCTGTTCGAACAAAAAAATAATGTAGATATCTACTTCGGATTATAATGCTAAAATATTTTTTCAAATCGGCCTATTCCTTTCGGAGTAAAAATCAAATGTTTTTTTTATAAAATATTAATGGATAAGATTGATCGGGACACTTAACACACACGAAATATTAATTTCTCCTACAGAATCCTTATCTTAAGCTATAATCTGTTGGCTTGCACTTAAAAAACCTAAGTAGGCGGAGGGTAAATAATCTCCTTTTACTAGAAAAAATACAGCCTTTAAAAATAACAAAGTAAGTACCTATTCCCGTCCACCACCTGAAAATGAAACGTTATTTTCTTTCTTGGGAACTATTCACGGGCGCAGACGGCGAGCTAATCCTCGCCTGGCAGTTTAGTAATAAGCTGGGGTTGAATAATAAAACTGTTACGAACTCACTATACAGTTTTCTCTTTGTGAAAACAAAACCTCTTGACCAATACGTACATGTATTGTTTTAGTTGGTTTCATGGCAATATTAGTAAACAATTTAGCACAGAGTTTTGCGAGTGTGCTGAATATTAAGTCGCCGATGGTGTATATTTGTGGAAGCTGTATAATAGCTCATTTGCTATTTGTTATAAGTACTTATTAGAATATCAGTTAACTGTTTAACTGCAATTAAAAAAGTGGTACGGCGTATGTCATTAAGCAGTCGTCTTTAAAGTAATGTTAACAAGTTTTTCGTTTCAATTGAAATTAAACTAGTCATCTCATTAGTGTTTATATACTCGAAGTTCACAGTAGAGTGGTCATGTCATATTAAACAGTCAGTAACTAGCTCTAATTGGCTGGTGATTCGACGGTTTTACGACGGAGCTCGCTAATGGCTGTAGAATTACTTGTGAAATTCTTTGATACACACAAGAGTTTGTTACAAACATGATACGTACAGTATGTAGACATTATAACTCTATTGTGACAGTGAGCAAGCTATTATAGCTTCTGCCAGATTCTGTAACCTGCGGTATAGACATTATTTGGTATTCTTAGCATGTTAAGCGTTGTTAGCAACATGTGTCAAAAAATTTACCTATTGCTATTAGCTTAGGTTGTCTGATGAGAATGCGTTAGCATACTATGCCTAGTGGTTTACGTACAAATGAGAGAGCGTCGCAACTGATTTGCAGTTACATTACAAAATCAACACTCAGAGAAGTTTAAAGTGAAATCGTTTTATAAATATTTGTATAAAGTTTCATCAACCCGTCAGTAAAGCAGAGAGAGTTCTCTTTGCTCTGTGAATGATGCAAGCCTCGCATAACCTCATTTTTCGCTTCGACGGGCATAATTGCCTGTTCCAGTGAAAAATAAATCAAACTTTACTACTTGCGGTGCCGCCGCCGCCGCAGCCTCCGTTTTAAAACGGCTGTATCTTTAATTTTTGTTCCTGTTTGGTGTGGGGTTTTGTTTCGACGCTATGCGAAATAGTTTGTCGGAGTTTGTATGCAATGGTTTCATTTGCGGACCTCATTTTGGTCGTGTTTTCGTTGCTGCTTTGTGAACGTAACCAGTGAACCGAGCCTCGCTTTCGGATAGCCAGTAGGTATCCGTTTTGGTTTTACGTCAGTATCAACCTGTTTCAAATCATCAGTTTGCATACAACCCGAGGAGGAGGTCCTAAACATATACCAGCTATAACTATAAACCAACGTTTATCTCTAGTCTTCGTCTAAACTCTTGTGCTATCTCTTAAAGGCGCGTTGGTTGAGGTCAGAAGTGAAAGAAACAATCCTAAATATAGACCGGAACTTAAGATAAACAACGTTTTAGTAAGGTTCACTGTGACGTAATTTTCAGAGGGTTTGGTCGCCGTGTTTAGGTTTGATCGTTACTTGGGGATATTGTACGTACAGATTGGGGGCGGACGTGATTCGAGACACGTAGAGAGTTCGGTTCATAGTATTACTTAGTGTCTGCTACCGAGCGTCTGCTACTTTGTCTTGTTAACACGATTATGACAGAATCGCTGTTTGTTTTAAATACAATTTGGTTGTATAGTCACATATTTTTTTCTATTTAAAAAGTAATTCCACGCATTGGAAGGAGAGGAATTCTCTTTTCTTCATTTTGACGAACATTTATTAACAACAGTAGAAACACAAAAAACAAGACGAAACATAAAAACAAAAAGCAAGTTATAAATAAAAAACTAATATGTGTAGCCCGTTTAATGTGCGTCTGCTGAAGTCAAATGGCATCTGACATCTGGCTTAGAATATGCTGGGGCTCGCACCTGCAGCGCTGATTTTCAGCCAGTACCAGAAGTAACGCACGTCAGGTCAAAAATGCCGCCATCAAACACAACCAATAAAAAACATACTTGCATAAATTATATATTTTTAGGACAGTATAATTCACTTACTTGACAGGTGCACATTATAGGCACATATAGTAGTATACAATATTGCCTGGTTTGTTTCCCACTGCTGGTCAAAGGCCTCCCCCCCCACTTCCACTCCTCTTTGTTATGGGCCACCTCCTGCCTCCCCGGTAGATGTCGATCCAAGTCATCCCGCCATCTCTGCCTGAGTCGGCCTCGTCTGCGGTGTCCGTCAGTGGGCACCCAATCGGTCATGGCTTTCGCCCATCGATCGGGGTTCATCCGACTGACGTGGCCAGCCCAGTTCCACTTCAGCTTAGCGGTTGCTCCACAGATGTTGGAGTTTTTGTGTTTTTTGGATCGCAGCATTGTGTCCCGGATACGGTCAATTCTTCTGACACCAAGTATGCTGCGCTCCATAGCCCCTTGACAAACCTTGAGTTTGGACTTCTGAAGCTCAGTTGCTGCAGATCAGTGACCAGGTTTGAACGGGCAGGATACACGTGTACAATATAAATTACACGTATTATGTATAAATACATAATGGAGGGCACAGCTATCTTTGTGGATACGATCACCGTTTGGTCAATTAGTTGTTTGCTGCATTGTGATTAAAAACGTGTGTATGATTTTATTTTGATTAATTATTGATTTATAGTAAAAATAATGATTTCGTATTAAAGGTTAGTAGTGATGTATACCTATATTAATAATTGTGTCTGCAATATGTATATCACCTATGCGATGAAATGTGCATAGCTATTAAGTTGCCTTCCCTATTTAACCCGGGATACGGGATAATCGCATACCGCAGCTTAACGATAACGGGATAACACACCTACCTGACTTATAGTATCTGAAACTCATAACACCTTTCGCAGTTCACAGGACCGGCAAGTACCCTCGATGATTAACGTAGCGTAAATCAGCCATGTGCTCTCACGGAGCAAACGCGCATTACGCGATGACGCGTTAATAAAGCCACTCTGATTTAGGGTGAGCTACTTTAGCTAAGCCACACTTAATATTCACATCAATTTCAACCAATATAATTGTTTAATTTCCTGAGCTGATCTTAATGTAGAATTCCTATAGTGGAAATCAGACACAACCTATTTTAACTTCAAGTGGAAACGCGCCCTTACACTGAGAGTGTTATACTCATTTTTTAAGGAAACGCGCACTGACATGATATTAAATGTTTAAAACGGGTATTATAGCGCGAAGATTAACCAAAGCTGAATGCTTATTAAAACCAGGTAAGATGAATGCTTATCTTTGGTTAATTTTCGCGCTATAATACCCGTTTTAAACATTTAATACTGAGAGTGTTATATTAGAATGAAGCGGGAGTTATGTCGAATGTGCATTATGGAGGTACGTAACACAGATAAGTTTGTTATAGGGGTCGTTCGATGCTAGTTGATGTCCCATTTATCATTTTACTTAATCAAATTATAATTGGTGACACGTCGCAACGCATGAAATGTTATTTGATGGGTTTTTATTAATTTAAAAGTCGCGCTCATATGGTAAATGTATGGATTACTTAGTTCGGAAAGCTGTATATGAAATGGCGTGGTATGTACGTGGACTGTCGTTCACTGTACGGTGAAACGCGTGCCGGCTGCTCAATGAGTAGGGTATAATGTGATTGAATGTATGTTATGTTGAAATAGCGTACGCCCGCCATTTTCCTGTGAGTAGTTTCATACCCGTGCCATGTAATACGTACTTTCGTTCATAAATAATTTATCCGTGGGCTTTTTCAATTCAAACTATTTTACCGAATATAAGTAAGATTACTTACTTTTAGCTTTTATAAATTGAGTTAATATTTAAAGAATATTTTTTTCGTTTAAACATGTAACTTACGTCAAAAAAGGGATTAAAAGATTGTATAAAAAATTGTAATAGGTAGGTTTTTTTTTTGCTCTGCTATTCATGTATACCTACGCATGTATATTAGGTATTAATAAAATAAAAACGTTTCGCACAGAGATAGAGATCATCGACCTGCACTTACCACAATATTGGTAAATAAAATCTAAATAAACATACTACCTTACATACATATTACATGTTACTAATACATAATATTGGCGAACGACATGCGATTTCCGTACAATCACTTTTAGGACGTAATTTAAAAAGTCTCACAGTTACAACAGAATGGTGATTGTAACAGTTAAAACCTGTAAACTGTCATAATCAAACGTTTCTGAAATTATCTCGTAACTCAAACTTTTAACGCCTCTCGCTTATACAGTCTCGCTGAGGGGGTAGTGACCTTGTAATTATATTATCTGGCCCGGAAAACATTCATTGCAATGATTTTAATAAATAAGTAGTGTTTCCAGAGGTGAGGGTTATATGTATAGTACATGTATAATACAGTAGGATAGATTATTGGCATTTCCCCCCAAATTATCACGAAAATCATGCTAGCAGGGGATGTAATATGGCTGATGATGATAATATAGTAGGGAAACAATTAGTACTAGCATTGCACTCGCTAGTAAATTATAAGATGTGATGGAGAGAAATTTCCTTATAAGTAGGTACGTAAATGTGCAAACGTGAGCTCAATGTAGTTTTGTTATACTCCAACTATCGAAGGTAAGAGAAATTCAATAAAATGTGGGCAGGTAACTCAAAGGGGCGGCGGTGTAGTTCTCTCCAACACGTGTTGCGAACGAGCTCGCACTGCTCCTGGCGCAACGCCAGACTTGTATTTCTTGTAAATGAGTTTTTCACTTTGATGCTCATTTTTCTCTATCTTCTACTTAGGTAGGTTACCTTCGTTGGCGTTCGTGATCCGAAGTAAAATAGAATAATAGGTATATGTGTTAGGGTTATTAACCGGACAAAGCTTAATTTGGTCTTATACAAGTTGTGAAAGGCGCACAAAGGGATATTCCAATACGTACAAAGTAATTACCTACAATCAAAAGTAATCTATGGTAGTTACTGGTAACCAAACTGCGGATTATTAACGTCAGTTTCACCTATGTATATATCAAGTATAATATAGCTAC
This sequence comes from Conopomorpha cramerella, assembly GCA_012932125.1. Taxonomy (NCBI): domain Eukaryota; kingdom Metazoa; phylum Arthropoda; class Insecta; order Lepidoptera; family Gracillariidae; genus Conopomorpha; species Conopomorpha cramerella. The sequence continues at coordinate 7,255 of SJJU01000730.1, read as the reverse complement.
TTACGAACATTTAAACTCCACCGGAAAACAGTTCATATTGAATTTTAATTGTTATCGTTGACCCTTGGTTTGACAATTTAATAGCTTTCAGCGTTACCACAAACACTAATATATTGATAATTACATATACCGTGTGGTGGTGGTGAATATACGGTGACTGAACTCTATAACGGCGATGGGTTCACCACCCATCAGGTTGAATACACATTTGTTATCAATGATAGCTATGTATATACACTTTAAGAGGCATTCGCACACATCCGGCCCATCGACGTACGAAGTATTAAAAAATGTCTGAATTTGAGTAACCACAAAACATATTTTAGTATATGTAAAATACTGTATAAATATACATTACATATCTGCATATTGTGCTACATAGTAACTGTATTCATCACGTCATAATTTCATGCTGAATAACGTCCTAAGGCATGATGCGTAACCGCATTAAATTATAGTACCCACTTAAGTTTTTAAGTAGTTGTTGTTCAATTTTCTAGCGTCATTAGCGAGGTGTCGTCCGCGGACGAAGGTAGGTAGCAAGTGTAGTGTGTCAAGAGGCTCGCTGCGCTCGGGCCCAGTGGCAGCGGGCGATTAATCAACCGTTTAGGCCCCGGTGAGCGGCGCGTGTCGCGCGATAACAAATGACAGGACAAATTGCTTCAACGCTTTTGCAATGTTGCCTAAACACTACTAACAAATATTAGGAAATATGTACAAGTCTGAAATGAGAATTCGCTTGGTTATTAGTTATATGTAGGTAAGTACATGAACTCTCGTTAACTACATTTTAGCGAAATGGACAAATTTCAATTTGGTTGCAAGTGGTTGCTTCTCGCTAAATTGGTTGAACGCTATCGAAATGCTGAGTAGAATAGACACCGTTATTAATAAATGTATTTTGTAGAGTCTTGATTTTCTGTTAAATTTACAGTACAATATAAGTTATTCTAAGTAGAAGGTAATCTCTAGGAGGTAACTGTTAACCAAAAAAATACTGAGTAAGTTATTGATGAGGCTCGTGCTTAAGAGCCATTTAGACAGGGATATTTTCTCGGTTCCAACGGGCGAGACTCGAAAGGCGAGAGAAATCTCAATACGTAAAAAATACTCGAAAGGCGATAAAATATGCTGGTCTGTTCGAGAAACTGGAACCGTGTCAACTACGACACATAAAACTGTTGAATTTTGAAGGCCGAGTTTCTCGCTTTGATATTTATAGGAGATTGAATTGAATTCAGTGAGAAGAGTCTTATGTCGTTGTAGATGTTGTTTTTTTAAGATCAGTGACGTTCACTTCAACCAAATTTTTTTTTTTTCGACTATGGATATGATTCTGACTAGAAAAAACGAGTAAGATTGACAGCAGAAGAAAATTTTTAATGTAAACAAACAATGCAAGACTCGTATGGAGTGAAACTCCTGTGTAAACGTAGTAGGGCGAAACTTCCGAAAGCCCGCCTAGAGCGGGCTCGAATTTCGAGTCTCGCCTGTCGAGCGTACGAGAAACTCTTCTAATGTATATTACCTCTTAGGAATATTCTTAGCACGCTCCCGAAGAGTTATCTAGAGCCGTATTCATACAAAAAATACTTTGAAGTAAGACTATTTTGTCCGTAGTAAGCGTACATTTGACGAGATTTTGAGACCTTGACTATCAGCACTAGCACTGATACAACTTTATTAACCCTAAACTGCGTGACTTTATTTGGCTGAATAAAAATCTATCCTTCTTAAATTATGTGGCCAGCATCATGGGAAAAAAATAAAAAATAAAAGTGGTCTAAAGTCCTTTGACAATAATTTAGAATAAAAAATCTGTAGATGGGACGGCTAGAAAAAAAAATGAGTAAAATTATACTGATGTACATCACTATGCAGCTTTAGGGTTAATACCACGGTGAGAATTTTCTAGGTCTCTGAGCATGGCTATCAAACATAAGTTTTTGTCAATGCCATGTCTGAGACGTGAAATAACTCGCCTTTATAGGAAAGAAAGTATGTTAAGCATTCTTAGCTATCTACAACCGCATACAAATCACCTAATCATCCCCATTCCCATCTGAAATTTCTATTAGGTTTGGGCTTTGTGTTGAAAGAAATACCACTAACGGCATATTATTATTTTACGTGTTAGCACTAGAAACACAATCTTACTATTTATCTTTTGCCTTTTTGTAGCTAGTTTGTCCAGCAGAAATTAATGACACTGAACTAAGTTTGACATGTCCCACTAGTGTTTTTGTTTTTCTAGTTACTGTAACAAGTTACAAGTAGGAATGTATTTTTATGTCTCATCTTTACGGCACTTGTTTAGGTTTCGTTGTGTTTTTATACCCAGTTTAAAAAAATGGCCAAAAATATTTCGCTGAGGTCTTTTCAGTTTGATATCATATTTTGTTCAGTTGTCGCAGTAATGAAAATGTCAAGTTTCACGAAGTTGTTTTCGATACTCGGTAGAAGTTATTGTTTTCGAAAAGTCTTTCAAAGAAATATTTTTATATTTTGTATTTATTTATATCAAATAACTACTACAGTGAAAGGTCCAGACAATAGGTACTTTACTTTACAAAAAATAAATTTAATTTCTAAGAATCACAAAACCCAAGGATCACTTAGGAACAGCCGCGCAACAGTCCACGTTCAAACGTTGTTGATGTTTCAGTTTAAACAATAATAACACAATCATGCGCACAAAAATAGGTGTTGGACAAAAGACGTAACGAAATCGTTTCTTTTTATCGTAAGTAATGTCTCAGTAAGGCATAAAATGATAAAGTTGCAATTAAATTAATGTTGAGAGAGTTTATACAATATTGCAATTAAATAAATACGCGTTACTTAGCAAAATAGAGACAGAAGAAATCATGAAAAAAAAAATTGATACGCTCTTGTGCGTACGTGTTACAGTGCTATACTACCTTTTGGATTGTTTATGATACCGCGTCTGTATTTCGCCCTCTCATGACTTGTGTTACATGCTATGGATATATTCTTCCTTTATAATAGTAAAAAAAGGACGCATTTGTCCTAAATTGCTATTCGACTTATGTGAGTTTAGTGTCGTCGTGGTCCAAACTCGACGGATCAGGATCGGATCGGAACAGAACTATCGGAAAGGAAACGTCATGGCATGTATTAAAATACCGACTTAACCAACAACCACGTATTAAAGTATTTTTCTATAGCGTTGAGTAATGCTTTTAACTCAGTTTAATCCCAAACCGGGCGCGCTTACGAAATTCCCTAAATATAACAGTACATTGTAGAAGAGTACAAACTCATTGTCATTAGACATCCTTAAAATGAGCTTAGCACCAAGCTGAATGATAATTTGCTCAGCGGAAGCTGCCACGCAAAGTTACTAAATGGGACATAAGTATAGCGAGTGATTAGCGGCGTAATTTATTGTGTGCCCAAATTCGTGACTTTAATTCCTTGTAAGACGTACAACGTACAAGAAAATAAATTGTCGCTTAACGCAGTACCTACTTCAATGAATCGGTTCTAGTATAAAATGTAAAACTTGAATGTGTCAAAGTGTCATGGCTATTCTTTTTATTCGAAATTACAAGTCGACGGGAGCTCTGTTAGTTGCGAACGATGAATTAATATTTTACTGCAATTATTAGAATTATCCACAAAAAAAATGTGAATTCTCATTTATAGGTCTGCAATCTTCGCTATGATTTTTTTTTGTATTCGCTTTCAACCTAAAATAAGAATATTATATTGTGTAAACCAATCGTTTCTTTTATAGGTAATGATATTTCTTAATCATTTTGAAGTTTTAACCGAGGTTATTGTCAGGTGTCATGAGTAATATGGACACTGTTCTCGTATACATCAACAACTATACACTCATAGCAAGCAAAGTGATCTTTACGCATCTTTACAAGTTACTTCTGAAACTATAATTTAAATAGCTCAAAATCTGTGTTTGGTACCTTTTTTTTGTTTACGTAGGGGGAAATCCTCATGGACACCCTGCCGCTCCGGGAACGGCAACGGAGTAGTGTCAGACTCCTACTGACCAAAATCCCCCGACGGCCTTCAGGTGTCGCTGATGCTGGGCTGGGGTCCTGGGCACCCATAAGAAATTCTTCAGGCCCCACCCAACGCGTGACCAGCCCCTGTGGGCCCCACCTCGGCGTGGACGGTGATTCGTCCACTCCAGTATGCTCCTATTTTATGACGTGGGCTTAGTACCTGTGTGGTTCGTTAGAGGAAATTTTGCAACGTTTTTTAATTCTTCGTTCGATTTTTTTAGTTCGTAAGACAATCGTCTACGAAATCCCGTAGTCATGGCTACGATCCTACGTAGCGCGTAGCATAAACTTAGATTTTACCTTATCTTAAGTGTAATGCCATATAAAGTTATTATATGGTGTTTTGTTTTCTTCAACCTCTATGAAGTTTTTGAACGTCAGAGGAGAACTCCAATTCAAGTGAACCCTATACTCGGTATAACTATTTTGATTCGTACGAGTAAGAGGTTCACCCACGGTTCACCGAGCGTATTTAACCCAACGTGACAGGGGGTGAGCCCATCGCCGCTATAGGCTTCACACACCTCGTGGTGTGCGGGTTTCATCACGATGTTGTCCTTCACCGTACGAGCGTTGCGTTGCGTACAATAGGCTCTGAAAAAGAGTCCCATTGGTACACGTCCAGTAGCCGAACTCGAACCCGGGACCTCCCGGTTACAAGTCAAGTATCCGACCAACTGAACCACAGACGCTCTTCGCTAATTTAATAATATAACAATTTATTCCCGTTAGAGAAGAAGAATAACTGAATCTAGTTTCTCATGTTTCTACTAAGTACTAAAGAATTCTAAAAATACCATAATATTCTTAGAAAACGTAAATAGGAAAATAGAAATAGTTGTTTTACCACGAGGAGCCTGTTTCACCAAAACGTTTGCTCGCAATATTTTCTTAAAAGGAAAAAGGTTTCAAGAAATTCAAGATTTTTCTTGACGAAGACAAAGTCAACGAATTTCACTGAAATCGATCCATCGCTATAATTAAAATGTCAAGTTTCATGAAGTTCTGTTTGATACTCAGTAGAAGTTCTTGTTTATTTTCATACAAAGTCTTGCCAAGAAATATAAATTGGTTGTATATTTACTTAAGTCGAAGAAACGTAGGTAGTTCTACAATGAGATCAAGACAGCACTAGACAAACTTTTTTGACTCTAAACAAAAATAATCTTGTAATAAGAATAAATAGAAAATCTAAATAAACTTTCTCAAAACATAGATGGGATCAAAAAACTTACTGATCAACTTAAGGACAATATTGTATAAAGTGTTCTCACTCTCGGTTTAAATCCAACACACACTGAAATATTTACTGTATTTACAGGAGTGTTTCGCTTTATGAGTTTACGGAATTTGTTGTAGATTTTGGTTCGTTGCGACGGCGAAGATTGTAGAGGTCTGATTGAAATGGTGCAACAAGTGCGCGTACGCGAGTTTAAAGTTATCTCATTAGAGCCGAGAGGCGCAGAGTGTGGCACTTGCTAGCTGCTATTTGTCCACATTCAATGCTTTAAATAGCACAGTCCGTATATTAAATCTAGAGTACACTTCGCGGCAAAGCACAGTAGTTCCGCTACCTAAGAAGGGCGGTCGTAGGAACTTTTTATTTGATAGATGATGTTTCATTGCATTTTTGAGTTTGGAAATGTTATTATATGAGTTAAGAATGTAACACATTATAATCAAATAACTTTTTATTGAAAAATAATATGGTTATATGAAACAAGAACAAAGGAAAATAGCCTACATAATATATTATTCATACAAAAACTTTTTATTCCTCAATTAGCATTAAGTATACATAGTACTTAAATACATTTAAACATTTCTATTTTTTGTACATTAAAAATATCAAGATAATTAATATAAACAGTATCAAAAACTTTTAGCTCAATAAATCTAACACTTCTCTAGACATCACAGATTTCTTTTTACGTGGTAATTTACGTAGACTAGATATAAGAGACTCAGAATTAAGAAGAAGTCTGTGCAAAAGGTCAGTTTTAGTTGCATCTCTTGAATGATTTCTGGTATTGTCGCGCCTAAACTGTTTGACTATTTTTTTTGTTGTTTAATTAATTTCGTCAGATGATTCCGTGACGCTAATTCACGATGGATAACACCGTTTTTTTGCTTCCAAAACTTTTTGATAAGATGGCAAAACGTTAGGCAATTTGGAATGAATAAAGTCTCTTAATAATAAATATTAGGAGGGTCTAAGACTTACTAAATAACAATAAAGACAGGTAAAAAGGTGCAGAGATAACGGTAATGGTCACTTTTCTAATCCTTCCACTGTGGATGCACAATCAGAAATGAATTGTTAGTTGCAATTTTTTTTATACATTAAGGTAATATAACTAATGAAGTGATAATTCTACTAAATAATTTAGCATAATACGAGTATGACTATTTTCGACCTATGGCGGAACCACCGTGCAAAGTGGTAATTAAGAGTAATTTCTCAGAAGAAAGTAGAGCACACCTACTTCTGTCTCTTATTATTGTTCTTGGTCATAGCGAATAAAAACTATTTCAAATCTGGAAATTTGTTCAATTCCTATAATTAATACATCAAAAACGTCAAATATTTAGTACCGCACCAATTAGAGCAATGAAATATGTACTTATATGGCCATTTTATGCTCAAAGAAGTTCCAACTTACAAACTTAATTATACTTAATTATATATTTCAATTTACGAAATGCAGATCTCAAAATCCAGTTCCATTTGGGTAAATATTTTTATATTTAAAACATTTCTTTTGCCTATGCGCTTTCAATACATTTGTGAATAAATGAAAACCAACAAACGAAGAGTCAGCGCAATCTTGAATATTGCAACGAAAAAATGTTTATAATTTCATCAACGGAATCATATTTCTGAGAACGACCAAAACATTTTGAGCTACAGCATATAAAAAAACACAACAGGGAGAAAACGTTAATGGAAATGTGATACCTTCTCCGAGGCGGGTTTAAAGAAATACTAAAGTGAAAGATTGCCGCCCCGCTAGATGGAATGAAAACATTAATTGCTTAAGAAAATCGGTGCTCCACCAAGCTCGTTCAGGTTTGTTTAAGGAGTGTAATGACATTCTCCGAGAGGTGAACCTTTGTGTACACTTTGTAATTACGGTCACGTTGTCTAAGTAATTCAACGATCTTTCGCTCGAAGAAGCTTTTTTCAAACTTTCTCGTGTTTTTAA
>SJJU01000729.1:0-34912 GCA_012932125.1 Conopomorpha cramerella | reverse complement strand
ACCCAGCTAGATCGATTTATCGCCCCCAAATCCCTCTACATACCAAATTTCATGAAAATCGGTGCAGCCGTTTCCGAGATTCCAATTATATATATATATATATACAAGAATTGCTCGTTTAAAGATAAAGATTATATGTAATATGTACCTGATTCATGTAGACAGGTGATGAGTGTGTATGGAACACTTTGATCAACAACTTTGACGATACATGATACGGAAATGATTTGTGTAGAGCTGAAACTGATGTAGCCACTCCGAATATGAAGATAATTGGCAACGATGGTACATAGGCACTGAAATAACAAAAACAATTATAAAGTTTACAAAATTATTTAGCTATTATTACAATGTTTTAAGTTATCTTATAACAAGGTAATTTTGTTACTTAAGAACAAACATAAGTACTTACTCTGTTTTGTCACAAAATGTGTAACTAGTAATGGAGAAGCTAGGGGGTAAGCCGGTAGTACAAGACAAGCCTATGCCAGGCACATTAACATAAAATTTCAAGGAAATTAAGTAGCGTAGGGACTTACTATAGCTCAAATAAGTAAGACAAATAAAAAAATCTAAATAAGCATTGCTTAAGTGCCTATTTTTCACTACCGGCTTACCTTCACCACTTAGCTTCACCACTAGTAATTAGTAAAGGGTTTTTACAAATATTTGATTGGGTTTGAATGCAGAAGTTTAGTATAAAAATATCATGTTTACAAAGACAAATTCAGTATTACAACATAATTATAAGTATCATTACCTCATAATAAGTACAAAATCTTGCAAAACACTGCAGTTGAAACTTTCAAAATCTGGAATTATAACTATCAATGACTTCTTTGAAGGTGTGTGTTTCTTTTTCTTAGGAGACGACTTGGTTATTGTTGTGGTCTTCATTCTGTACCACTTCTGTAGTGTAGACATAGTACACTGGTTTTTTCTTAACTTTTTTGTCTGTTGGAAGCTCTCATTTAGATCTTCCGAATCTATAATATCCTGGAACAGTAATTAAATATAATAATTGTAAGTACGCGTAGGATCTTGAAGGCTAAGACAAAGGTGCCAGGTTTGATTCCCGCTGCCAACATTAATCATTCAGTGAACAGCTGAAATATTTGTTGTGTGGGTCTGTTTGTTTTATCTATATATGTATATATATGTGTGTATTTTAAAGTATGTATGTAAGAAGTAAATAGGTATATATTAGTCATTGAAACTCATAATATGGAGTATCCAAGATTAGGGTCAGATGACTATGTCTGAATGACATGTTCCAGTACATTATTTCTTATTTGGTAGGTTTATAACAATAAAATTAAACAACAATGAACACAAAAGTACAGATTAAGTTATGTGTTAAGTTTGTTTATAATAACTTTGCTTACCACATTGTCGCCATCCTTAATAAATTGATAAATCACATTCTCCACTAAATGTTTGACGGAAGGAGCATCTTGTGATGGCACCATGGCAATGTGAGGTGTCACCTCATCTCTGAAAGGAGTATTAATATTTCATAATAATATTAACTAATACCAGGGACACTGAAGATACTAATACCAATTAGAACAGAGGTAACTTTTAATAGTAACTAATCTATATTAATATTATAAAGACACAAGAATTGTATTTTTATATGGATGTTTGTAACCAATAAATTAAACAGATTTGAATAATTCTCTCACTATTAGAATGCTACATTATCCCTGAGTAACATAGGCTATATTTTATCCTGAAATTCCCATGGGATGGAACATTTTTATGTGAGTAACACCATATGGTTCAGCTAGTTACAAATAAAGGTCATTATTATTGTTTAATTATGATTAACTATGTATTGTATTAAAAAAGTCAGCTGTAACCATATAAGTTTAGGTAATATGAGTTACACTTTGGGTAGAACTATACTCTCAAAAATGGTTGAATGCTAGAAAATGCTTTAGCATTCATTCAGTCTAGGTACAAGGCAGTGCAATAAAATATACACATATGTAAGTTCAATGTATCCAGGAAATAGTCATAGAACAACTACATAATGTAGTTGTTACATGTTGTAGAACGAGTGGAGACCGCGTCTCGGCAAACGGAGTGTAGGACGCCCTCAGGCAAGGTGGACTGATGATATACGCAAGATGACTGGCAGAAGCTGGATGTGAGAAGCCGAAAACAGATCACAGTGGTGTGCAATTGGAGGGGCCTATGTCCAGCAGTGGACAAGTATGGGCTGATGATGATGATGATGAACTACATAATAAATTGTGTAAATCTTTTTTCTGGACAAGGCTCCAATTTATCGAACCAGCACCACCAGTCTCAAAATAATTCCTTTCACCTATGCTTCAGAAAAACACTGAAATAAATTCAAACTCACCTCAACTTTTGGATGAGTGCAGTAAACTGTGAGACATGGTCAGGTTGGTTAACACCCGTGAGAAGTGTTGCACTTGGAACTACACCTTCCATCATAGTTATCTCATCATCAGAATAAAATGACTTGACATACTTTACCATATCATTCAACAAAATGCTATAAGTTTTTGTGTTTAGATCCTATAAATAAAACATAAGTTTACAATGAATGTAGAAGAAAATACAGGTTGAAATTGTTATTCATCAAAAAACTTAAATCACATACATTTATCTGACTTTCAATACTGTTCCAATTGTTTTTAAAACTTATGTACCAGGGCTCTTGACTAAATATTGAATTGATATGTGATGCCTTGAATTTTTTCTTCGATTTCTTGCTTTTATCATATCCATTTTTGAACAAAAACACACCCTGCAATGAAATGTTATTAATGATGTTAAAGCTGTTTAGTTCCAGAATCTCTTCTCAAAACTACGTAGTCGTAGCTTTATTATACTAACTTACCTTTGACACAGACACAGTAGAATCCATCGTTCAGCTTACCAATACAACAGTAAACAATGTGAAATATAGGTAAGTAATACGACCATAACCTCTTGATTTTATTATTGCTATCTTGTGAATGTTACGTTATAACATAACCACCTCAAAAATCTACGACAAAATATAATTTGAATAAGGTTTCTTTTAAATTATTTACTTGATGTATTGCAAACAAGCAGGCAAACGAAGATTTCGCGCGCGCCTGTACCGTATGTTTCAATCTATGTCAATTCGCTACCTGTCATTTTCTTTCTTTTTGTTTTGAATATGAGCAAGGTCAAGTAATTCATGTAGCCCAGTTGAATTAGTTTTTTTTTTTTTTGTTATTATATGAGTGCGCCTCGATTATTTCTAATATTTATTCTAACTAAACTTTTATTACCAGGTGGATGAATCCCATTGGACCATGAATTTATGGAAAAAAATGTGGAACGGAAATGAGAGAATAAGAATGTATGGCTTTCAAGATTTATACTAAAAAAAAATCAATTCAAATTCAAAATAGGAGGAGGTTCTCAATTCGTCTGTATTTTTTTATGTTTGTTACCTCAGAACTTTCGCCTGGGTGAACCGATTTGGATATTTTTTTATTTATTTGAAAGCTGGTGCTTCCCGTTTGGTCCCATATAAATTTGGTTCAGTTCCGACAGTGGCATCCATGAGTAAACCACATATGTATATGTAAAATTTTACTGGTTGAAGTCGGTTCTTTTTTGTTTAAGTTATTTAGTCAATACTATTCTAGTGACGTCATTTTTACGTTGGTTTTTTAATCGAAGTTCGTCATGGTTCTATATTTTTATAGTTTCGTTATTGGTCGGTTTTTTAACTAGGTAGTTATATTGAAAAGAATTAATTTCCCCACATTCTCGCCATATTAAAAGTTGTTGTATATTAGTTGCGTTATTGGTCGGTAACTCTTTTTTGCAATTGTTTTAATTAGATTTATTTTTTTAATTTAAATAGATTAGATTCCAACCACGTTTCTAAGACCATTGCTTGACTTTTACACGCGGTATAATTCACTAACACAATCTGAATTGTGTTTTCTTCTACAAAAGTATTAGATTGGTGAGTATAGTCTGGCCAGCGAGTCGTGGCATTAACGATTTATTGAGATTTGACTTGCAACACCAGCAATGTGTCACTCAAAGTGGCTGACATACTACTGACAAACACGACTGAAAAGTAAACAATAGCCTTCCTGTAAGATTATTTTCGTAAAATTCATGTGCGTAAAATGTCTAAACCTCTTTAATGTGGGGTCAGGAAGTTAGTTTATGATATTTTAGAGTGATACCCGGCCGTGTAACCTGAGGATGAAGATGTTTTCGAGGAGAAAATGCAATATTTTTGTGAAATTATTGCTGTGTCAGAAAATGTAAACAAACTATAAGCAAACCATCTTGGTCCTAGAACTGTTTATTTGTGATTTCACAGTCAGTGAATAGTATGTCTACCTACATAATTTAGTATAACAGGTGATCGAGAAGAAGTGGGAAAGATTAAAATCTTGATAATTAAAATATTAAAAGATACTTTAAATTGTGACGTGTTTTTATTTGCATTCAGTTATTTAATAGGTACCTATGTAGTAAATTAATCTAAAGGTAGGTACCCTACGCTCTAAAGCTCACGTCACGCAGTGGCGAAACGGCTAGAAAAAAAGGGCCGTGGCCGAACCTACAGGATTATATTATTATCTGTGCTACGGGAAACGATAGTCATTCTCGCAAGCCGGCACTTTGTAAAAGGATTCATAGAAACTAAAACCACAGCCTAGGAACGCTCCCGGACCATTATACGTGCCGTCACTTTAACCCTGAGTTAGTTCCTATATTATAAGTTACATATGAAGGGACGTAATTTTACACATTTTTGAGACAAAGAAGGTTATGAGCTGTCAAAATTGCATGAACGAAACAACGCGTTATCCCGGTCAGGTAAGATCCTGAAACAAGCAAGCAATCATCAAGTATCAAGATCGTTTTTCCGAATTCATTCAATATTTTTCAGTGATACCAGGTAGCCTTTTTTTAAAATTTCCCGCCACTTTTTAGTGCCACGACTCGCTGGCCAGACTATAGCACTAAACTCTAATTTAGACAGTTCCTAAAATGTCACTTGTCAAGATGGCTTGATAAGGAATATTTTGTTGCCATATAAAAAGTTCGAAAATAAGTTACTTGTCTACTTTCGTTGGCCAGACTATATTATTCAATCATCGTAAGTAGTTACGTACCTATGCTATACAACTTGACTGTACCTACCTAACACATCTCACTCACATAGATAGTAAAGTACACCCCGCTCATACATTCATAGTTTATCTGTCTGAGTAACATCTATCTCTATCTCTGTATGCACTTTCTCTTATGAGGCAGTGGGCTCAGAAGCGCTTCTCTACCCTATATTTGATCTAGTTCAACCGGCGCGGTCAGGCGACAGACCTTCCAGATTTCCTTAAGTACTAAAGGGGAGACTTACAGGAAAAGCTGAGGTTCAGATTTTTAAACCGAACTTGCTGTGAGAAGCAAAGTCGGGTTCGTTAAGAAACCTCACCCAGAGCATTGCATAGTACACTTTTTAAAAGTAACTCTTAAGTTATATGTCAACGCCCAGTACCTTGGTGTGTCCTTTATGATGACCCTGAAAGACCATTAAAAATAATAATATTGAACAACATCTCAGAAGAATCAACAACTAAGAAGTTGAACTCCCTACTGGCGGGACCTAGTGATGTTTACACTACCTATGACCGGGTAGCTATACCTTGAGTTACGTGTTTATTATTTAGCATATACACCCATATAATACAGGGGATTAGATTATTTCTAAACTGTTTCAGACGTCGAAAAACTGATGAAAGTACCTCGCAAGCTAAAGGCTCTATATCATTAAGTAGGTACCTAAATAAACAAAACAAGGCCAGTTAAATGTCCAGAGGTCTACACTGCACGACTAAACAATTAGATGAACTACAAATTCGTGCAAGAGAAGATTTAATTAATCCAGCCAGCGATGCAACGTTCACCGAGAGACTTTAGTTCGAGCGTAAACATTACCTATAGAAAAAAAAATTACAGCTAGTGAGACACTTTCAGAACTTATAACCAATTTTTCGATATCTTGTACCTATAGTTATGAAATAAATGAGGTCAAATATCGTTACTTGTCTATTCCCACCCTCACCTCACCCTTTGACCTAACACCGCGATACTAGATTTTATACATTAATCAAGAATTTATTATTAATAGACAAGGGGTGGAAACCGACCGATCGGCTGGACCATTCTTTTATGATTTTTTTTTTGTTCAGATCGGGTAGATATGATTAGTGAACATTTATTTATTATACCTCTATATCTTAATAATAATAATCAAAATCTTTCAATATGATACTAATTATTGATGATATGTGCTTTATCAAATTGAAATTTTAATACAGACAATTAAAGATCTTAGCGTAAAATAAACTCCACCAGAGAACAAAATTATGTGAATGGGAACTGCCGAAGTCTCACGAATTCTAAATTCGAGTTGAAGTAGAGTTATTTAGGAACTGGATAGTGAAAAACATGTATTATTAACATAATATTGTATTTCGTTAACATAACACCTACTTACATAATTAAAATACGTAAAAGTTAAAAATAGTCTAAACTTATAGAATAAATACATACTTAACATTTCTAGTTATTTATAACTTCTCCGGTTAGAGTAGGTAATACCTGTACCAAGGTTATTTTATACATAGAAAACATTAGGTACAGGAATTGTTATTGTAGGCAGGCTATTCTTCAAATACATTGTCATCAGTAATTAAGTAGCCATGCATATAGAAAATAATTGCATTCTTGTTATTCAAAATGACGTTAACAGCACAGTTGAAAACATAGCTAAGTAGATTATGTACAACTCAATCTACAAAAATGTAGAATAATTTAGAATTTAAATCCTTGCATTAGCCAAAACGTATAAAATATAAGCGGAACTATTAACAGTCCGCACTACAGCAGGTAGGATTAGGTCCGTACGTAAACGTTAATCGTAGACAATGTGGGTCACATTGCTAAGTTTCTGCCTTGTTAAGATTTACCTAGTATGTATATACATGGCTCAAATGTAACTTGCCTTGCTAAGCCATACCCAATTACCTACTCTGTTTTCATAAACCATAAACGTTATTGAGTTGACAGTCAAAACTGTTTCATAAAATGTACAAGTGTATACCTATACGTCTAGCCTCTATCATATCACTGTGGAGATCTCGGGGGTATTTCGTCGGCTGGAGTCCGCCTGTCGTCTTCAGCGGCGTTGTACTTGTACTCCCGGTCCGCTTGGTCGGGGGGTGAAGCGGTGAGGGGTGAGCCGCGAGCGTCGGCGTGCGATGTGGCCTCTAGCACCGAGGTTGAAGAGTACGGCATGCCTTCCCCGCTCCCAGGGTATAAGTCACCGGCTCCCGCGTACTCTGACGCCTGGTATCCGTAGCTGTTGAGACTGGAAATATGTTAGAAAAGAAAAAAAATCAGTACAAGATAAAAACCGCATTATGAGATATTAACCCTTTGGTGGCCGGATATAACATTTTGTTTTATGGTTTCGCATTCTGTTCCGAATACCCTGGTATACATTAATTACCTACTAGTGTCTTAACTAAGTCAAGGTTGGCTTACAACCAGTTAATATTATCCAAGTTACTGACTAAAGAACATTACGGTTGGAAATAGAAGCCTTGCTTTCTGAAAATACTTAATTCCTTTAGTTGAAATCCTGGTAGCTTAAATTAGAATTCTTTCCCAATAGCGGTATGTAAACTAAACTCACCCATTAGGCCAGTAAGAGATATCCTCAATGGCATGATGTGCGTACGGCGCGTACGCATGTTGGTAGTACGGTGACGGGTGCTGAGTCGGTGTCTCGTACTGTAGCGGGTAGAGTTGAGCTGCGGCCGGAGGTGCGGGGGCGGCGGCTGGAGGCGCGGGAGAGTACTCCAGCGGTGCGGGGTACGGGGGTGTACGGTAGGGAGACGTTGGCTGAGGGGGTGATGAACCCTGTGCTGACCAGTAGCCGCTCGTGCCGGCCCAAGAGTAGCTACCGTTGGACGATGTAGTTACCGTGCGCTCCGAGCTCGTGTAGTTAGCTGTGGAAGAGGTCCGACTTGTAAGTAAGCGCGACCGTACTACCTCCTTATTGCGGATTATTCATGGCGACATGAGAATAGCTTTTTTCGCTTCAGAAATTTTCAATAGAGTCGTGTTCGACGTCCTGATCATCAAGAAGCAGATTTCAGACGGCATACAGACGATTACTTATATGTTATGCAATTTGATGCATAAGAATTTCCAGTTACCTTTTACCACGCTATGGACCCGGCACCCGCACGGTGAATCCATGGAATGCTAAGAAATTGGTCTCTCTAAGATATTGTGCATAATTATATAATATTTACTATTATATAATTATGCACAATATCTATAATGGATGTATCTCCTTTTAAATAAACAATGCACTGTCTATAAAGTAACTGTAAATACTCACTAGGTGGCGAGAGCGTGCGTGGCCTGGAAGGTGGTCGGGGCGGGTAGGGCGCGGCGCGGCGCGAGCCCCCGCTGCCGTACAGTGACTGCGACGCTACGAACCAACCACCGACTGTCAACAAATGTCTTATTACCAAGGATCGCAAAATGCGACCGATTTTCATTGAAAATACATTTGTCAGTAACTTTACTAACGATAATGACGTTTAGTCACTGCCAAACATACTTTCACTGAAATACGCTCGCATTTTACAATTCTTGTTTCACTATATAATAATTATTATTTATTCATGCGTGGGTAATGTAAAGGTACTGTTAGGAACACTACAATTAATTACTCAAAGATTGTATGATAACTTATCATCATCCATACTTACTTGGAGAGGCCTATGTCCAGCATTGGACAAGTATGGACTGATACCTTAAA
Organism: Conopomorpha cramerella; assembly: GCA_012932125.1. Classification (NCBI taxonomy): domain Eukaryota; kingdom Metazoa; phylum Arthropoda; class Insecta; order Lepidoptera; family Gracillariidae; genus Conopomorpha; species Conopomorpha cramerella. The sequence goes on along the minus strand of SJJU01000729.1, from coordinate 26,031 downwards.
ATATTTTTATTCCGAATTTTCACAGGAAACGGATTAAACCCTAGGAAATTACTAACAGTGTACAGTAAGCAGTAACAGTGTACTATCTTACTTAATATTATAAATGGGAAAGTGAGTTTGTTTGTTCCGCTTTCACGCCGTAACTACTGAACCGATTACTTTGAAATTGCAGACGTATAGTTAGAAGTCCGTGTTAAATAATAGGGTACTAATTTTTGGGTAATTTTTATCCCGCAAAAAAATTATATTCCCGAGGGAAAACAAAAATATTCCTTTATACCGCAATATAACCGAAGTCCACGCGGGCAAAGCCGCGGGCGGAAAGCTAGTTGGTATATAATTTTGCACCAAACTGCAGTTATACCTATAACTAAGAAGCTTCTAATGGATTTGCAAATAATTATCCGAAGTATTAATAGATGAAGCTTTACTGATAGATAGTTTTATGTTCTGTGATAGGTATTATCTCTTATGCTAAAAATAACACCTGTTTAAAAAGTAACTGCTTATTGCAGGTGTGATGGCGTCAAAGCATAGACATTGAGTGGTATTTGTCAGGATGCCTACGTGGTGTCGGACGTAGCATGTGCTACGTCGTAGCTGCCTACGTTTCGACTACGCATTTTTTCCAAATGTCAATAATTCAATTTAGGTAATTCAACTGTATGAACTGTGTGAATATATGTGAGTAGATTTTATATATTTACTCGTATTAAATGAATCTCTGTTTTATGTAGTATAAAACAAACCTTTCCTCATTGTTTGGAGAAGTTTTGTTTTATGATGATAAGATACTAATTAAAATGCTTCGAAACTATGTTGTTAAATCAGTTAACTTTCTATGTATCTTGTATAACCGTTAGTTGCACACAAACATTTGTGGTAATTATCATTGAAAATCTAGGAATACCACAGGAAAGCATAGTTAAATAAATAATATCTAGGTACTTACATTGTGGATATTGATGCGGCGACGAGCTTTGTTGAGGGTAGTGGGTCCCGACGAAGTCCCTTTGGTAGTAGCCCTCAGGCCGCTCCTTGGCATCCAGGAAGGCCTTTGCAAAAGGATTATACTTGATCTTCAAGGAAGTCACCTCCTCATTCTGATAAGCTGTGACGGCGATGAACTGAGTCTCGGGGAACGGGTACGTCATAATCCGTCTCAAATCTGTGCCTACCTTAACTAAGTGTACTCTTGGCTCGTATTTGTGTAGAGAATTAAGCATGATCTGAAAAAAAATGCCAAAAAAACGTTACGTATTTTCAATAACGATTATTGTTTCTATAACTAATGTGAATAATTGTTCAATGTTACTACATTAACAAACCTCTAAACACCGAGTTCAATTGCTAAGATTGCTATAAATTTCCTCACGATTCTAACAAAACCTATTCGGAAATACTAGTCGTTATCAAAGGAGAGAAGTGTTCCAGTAAGTATTGTATAAGTCACATCTAACATTAAGTAAAGATAAGAAAAACACACAATTTCAGTAAAAATAATTCGCGTGGGTTGGACACCTGTCCATCCGTATGACAGCATGAATGAATGACAACAAAATGGTTTACAACTTAGTATACAAACCCTCGCACCATAATAATACGAATTAACACGGCGTTTAACGTTAAAGTAATATGTGCAAACATAGCGTAAAGATAATAATCATTACAAATGATATCGTACAACTGTCAGCCGCTAAACAGACGGCAAAGCTACAGAATTCACACTCAGCCGCCAAAGTATGGATCTAGATGAACTTCTATTTACATTCACGTTCGTTACCCTCCAGGCGAGACATGGTAAGTTCCGTGAATCGGGAGGAGCTTACACTTTCTTTCTAATACTTAGGCGCGATGTTTGCCCGCGATCTACTTGAATTATCAATTAGGTTTTAATTAGATCACGGAATCGATCGCCAGTGATGTTTTTTCGTGAGAAAGACAAATAGATACTTAGGTATCATACATAGTAAGCGACAGTTCAAACATGAAATTTCTTACTGCGTTCGGTATCGGTTAGAAATCTTGTATAACGGTGACCAGTTCATTAGCATATTACGTATACTCGTGTGCTTTAGGAATAGGTAAGTACAACACCAACATTGTTGCACAAGGATTCTTCGGAAAGAAAATAATGGTTTAATAGCCTTTGACGCTGACAAGACACCAACTTATTTTTCCTTTAAATTTTACTGTCTTTGCATTTATGATTTTCCTCTACCTATTATTATTGTTATCTATTCATATAATTATTGGATAAAATGCATGTACATAGTTTCTTAAAGAGAATAATATCGCCACATTCACTAGAATTAGCAGTTTTTTTTTATAAACTGGGTTACTTATTTATATTACCTGAACATGGGCATGTTCATAGGATCTTATTTTTATCTTACCTGTCCATTTCCGTTGGTTTTATTAGTGAGTTTTACTTTGGCGAAAGATATAGGTTCTTTCATCCAGTGCGCTCCGAAGTTTGGACTCTCCGGATGGATGTAAATGGCGTTCGACGGTGCCACCTCCGCCTTTCCACCTGGGACCTGCAAAAATATTGTTATTCAATAGTTTTCTTTTAATAACGACGATACAAAGTATTTTGAAGAACTATCCTTTACATAAACACTCACATCTGTAATCCCCAAAGGGAAGTAGAACCTTAGGATCACAAGGATATGCTAGGAAGAAAGGCAGCTGATTTACATCCCATACATATGCATGGAATAAAATTAAAGGAACAATCCCTGTGTTCCAATCACGACACCGTTTATAAATTAGACAGTTTATTTCGTTTCGTTTCGGGACTAGCTACAAAATAATTTGTAGATGTATATAATTTGAAGACAATAAAATTTACACTGACAAAGATATAATGAGCAACATATATATTTCGATAACAGTGATAGATCATAGGATTTCGACACTTTAGTGTTAATATCGACCATCAGGATTCTCTATATGAATTGTTCATATAGAGAATCATGATGATGATGATGATATATATAAACATGACATTGCCTTGGACTTAGGTTTTAAAAAAAATGCTTTACATACAGAAATTAAACTACTAATTTTGAACAAATTTTACAATTTGCTCTTTTGAATAATAGTTATCTTCATTTTAAGATTAGTTTTCCTTTTGTGTTACAACCTTTGTAACATAGATATCTTTTTCTTTTATGGACGGTTAATATCCTGTTCTTGATAATTTTATGGTTGTGGGTTGCGATCGTAAAACCCTTTTTTGTTCATTGTAAGGTAATCTATTGACGCATATCAATTCCTATAGCAAAGTGCAAAGATAACTTAGTAAAATAATCATTCGTTAGATACATTTTAATACTCACATCAAAAGTGTCTAGCGATCAAGAACATTTTTGCTCTAAAAAAATCTAATTTATTTAAATCAAATCTAATCTTCTGGATTGGTCTCTGTATCAATTTCTTATCACCACATTTTGAATAAATTATGAATGAATTCAGTTTTTTATAAAATATATTCTTGATTGCAATCTTCTAAAATGTACTTGAGCCCTAGACATTTTTGGTGTGTGTACATATTAAACATACAAGCAGATTAGGATGCCCGACATTACACTGCTCCAGGCGGAATCTAGAGATTAAGGTTTATTCAGGATATGAGCTAGCAACTTGTAACTGAAAGCCCATATGAACATTCTTAACTCCTTATTATGCTAAATGTGGCCAAAAGATCCTTTAATGTTTTCTCCACCAGTTTTTGGGGATTACGGACGTGAATGCATGCATGTCACATACTATGTGCAGAAATTAACATATTAAGAGTCTACCACTGCACATTCCTCCCGAGCTAGATGGCGGGAAAATAAGTAGTTCAAATTTCCTTAACTATCTTTCAAACGTAAATTGTTTCTACTCTTACTCGACGAACAACGTCTTCTTTCTGCCTTTTTCGCCTGATGGATCTAAATTTAGTCTCACCCTTTTTACTTATCTATATCCTGAATTGATAACTTTGTTATTGGGTCAATAATAAATTGTCTCTATTTATGTAAGTATGTAATGCATGTAGGTACATTCTTATTCGTCAGCATTATTAATTACGTTAATATATCTATCTATACTGTTTACGTAAGTTTATCTTATTACTATGAGTTGATGTGTGGATTTCTCTCTCCGTCGGGTTTCGGCGGAACGACAGCGTTGCAGGTATATGTGGCATTATGCTGAGTCGGGACCCTTTTACTAGCTACCCGCTGAGTATTAACCACTGCTTGTTGGTACTCTTGTTCATCTTTTTCCTGTTCTCTTGTGTTATTTTGCAAAAATATAAAATGACACAGATTTTATATTTTATAGTTTTTTTATTTGTATTTCTTTTATAATTTTGGTGTATAAATAAATATACGTATATATACAGACATACATACAAAATACTTACACATAATATATTCAGGGATTATTTCCGAACTACGGGGTATTATTTTTGACGATAATTTCATTCATAACTTTAAAGAAAAAAGATCCGAATTCATCCATGGACTATTTGACATGGTTTTCTCGTAGAAAGCAGTGTTAGAACTGAGCGAACTTAAATGGGACGACACGAGAAGCACCAGCTTACAAATAAAAAAAACATTGTAATCGGTTCATCTAAGACTAAAGTCATGGTAATTAACAAAAAACTACTGTTGAGAACCTCCTTACTTTTAGAAATCAGTCAAAAATATAAGAGCAACCGACGTGATGCCCAACGCACCGCGTGCCTCTAGATGTGGCCTTAGGATGTCAATATTAGTGTAATTGCACACGTCTCATTAATTTCTTTTGCAAACTGAAAAGAATACTTTCGTGCAATCGTGGACTTTAAAGGACCGTAAAAATTGTTTACTTTCTAACTACTATCAGTTAGAAATAAAACAAAAAAGCGACAACATAAATAGTACACGTACCCATTCCCCGTTGACGTATTTCCACCGATGCGAATCGACCTGCACGAACTCCAGCAGAACTGTGTACATGGCCGTGGGGTCCAGCCCGCTGGCAGTCACCTTCACCACAGGAAACATACGTCTGGAACAAACTTTAATGTTAATAGACGAACATAAAACGAAGATGGAAATGTAGAGAATTACTTTAAAAGATTTGAGAATATTACGTATAGTGTAACTCAATTGTATATAATTGATTTTCTAAATAAAGTTATTATTAAAGTTATTATTATTAAAGTTTAAGTGTTAAGTGTGTCAATTATAAAATCACAATAATACTTTCACAACATAAACTAGCAAAGCACTGTTTTACCGTTATATTTTTGCAAGAAACGGTATCATTTTACAAAAAATAAGAAATGATTAAGCTCTCTGGTTTTCACGACTTTTTATAAGTATGTCTATACAGTACAGACTTCGAGTCGAAAAGAGTGTACGGATTTAGATTTAGATAATTAGTGGTAGAAAAGTTTAAACAGATTTTGGATTTATGAGTATGACATGATTCGCATCGGATTTGGTATCAGATTTTTTTACATACCTTACTATTAACGGCTTATATCACTGTTCGATACAAATAAATGTACGGTCCGCAATGAGATATTATTACAAATGTACTTTTATTACGCATACATAAAAATATGTTATAAATCAGCAATGGCATACATATCATATGCGTTACAGATGAATTACATATAGACGATAGTCGATCTTAATATAGGTACATTTTGTTGTCTGGCCGTACATGAGTGTTTGAGGGCACGCATCATCAGGCCAGCTCATTTAGCCGAGGGCTGTTAATGAGGCCGGAGCACGGCGTTAATCATTGAACTAGCCGCCTTCGTTAGCGAATGTCCGGACACCTCATGCTTCTAACTGTAACCAATATGGACAAACAAACCACTAGTCGGTACATAAAAATGCATTTTACTCTTTCAAAGAGACTAATTGTATCGCTAAGAAAGATCGTCCCAGAGGTATTTTATAAAGACCTGTAAACCCGTTGTTGGGTTTTATTTTGATTCTAATCGACTACCTATCTGTAAATACTTGTCTCATTTTCTCATTTGTACTATCGGAGATTTGTTGTTATTTTACTCGACGTTTAGACACAGTTGTACGCATCGTGGTCACTGGCTAACCCATTTCTCAATAATACATTTTTCAAATCGAAACTTCAATATAACGGCATTAATACCTAATTATTGATATTTATTATTGAACTATACCACAATACCCCGACCATGAAAAAACCTATTTAATGGAAATGAAGAAATGTTCAGAGAGTGTTACCGCTTTAATAATAGAATTAACTGTACTTAGTATATAAGTTCAATTCTCTTTCTGTCTATCCTCTGGCGTTCGAAAAATAAGGTATGAAGTCGTATAGAACTCTTTATAGGTAAATATTAAAAAAATAAAAAAATATTTTAAAACAACACACACATTGCCTTCATCCCATTTTAAGTAGCTAAAGTACTTGTGTTATGGAAATCAGACAACGAGATATATTTACTTATTATTATTATTAATAGCCTACTGGATCCCACTGCCGGGCAAAGGCCTCTCTTCCCTTTCTCCACTCTTCCCTATTTTGCGCTGATGTCCACTTATATGTAGATTTTTTTTTTTTCATTTAAATATATACTAAAAACACCCAGACACATCCAACAAGTGCTTAAAAGCTCATCGCCTAAGCACCTGTCATCGGTGGGGATCGATCCCACAACTCTACGAAGCAGAGGCAGACATGCTGACAATACACCGGCCCATCAAAACTTTATCCCCGGTAACTTTATCCTCTGTGTATAACTTATTAATCAGTAAGCCGTCGATCATCAACTGAGGGCACATTTTTTCATGGTCCATGTGATACCGGATCTGACGCATGACCTCACCTGCCATTCTTAGTGACGATCATCTCATTGGTGAGTGTCTGGAAGCGCACCCAAAGTTCGCGGTCATCCAGCGCGACGGACACCTCGCGCTCCCGGCCGGCACGCGTGCCGCCGCCGCCGCCGCCCACCGTCGGCTCCACCGCGCTCAGAATGTGCGATGCCGCCATACTGTTTAGAAAAAGAAATATAATATATTCTATGCACTTATATATGTAACTCACTTATTGTCTTAAAAGTTGGTAAGTATCGAAATTCTTAGGGTAGTCAGAGATTACAGTTCCATGACTCTAGTTGTATGTTTTTAAGGATTTTAGAAAATACTTCGTAGTACACGAAATTTTGTTTTAAGGGTGTATGAAAAAATTATTGTGTTTTCTGGTATGTACACTTTGAAACCTGAGATCGGGATTTGCCATACTGGATTAACCACGCTAGTGGTTCTTATCTTAGCCTTGATCTTAGCCGTAGGTAGTACAGCCGTCCACTAACCATATTTTACATTGAAATGGAAAACTGGGAACCTTCGCCGTAACTTTCTAAGCAGATTGGGCAATCATGATTGCCAGAACGACTGAGACCCATTAGGGAGGAAGATATTTACATACTATTAACCACGTAGAGTTGAACAGTATAATCCTTGGTACCTCGACTGTCGAGTGTACATTTAAAAAATCAATGTTACAAATATATGTGCACGGTCCATCGAGACGACAAATATTTACTTATAACTACCTAACATAACTCGCCTCACCCCAAGGTGATAAATACTAAAATACCCATACCGTTTGATATTTGAGCAGAAGCTTCTAATGGAATCCGGGTCTAGGTTTTTTTATATTTCTTTACTTGTGTACCTACCTCAAATTGTGTTACAAAATATAGCGCAAACTTTTTTAAAGCATGTCATCAATCATTTGCCTGAGCATTTTTTCAATATTTTCATTGAAAGTTCAAATTCGTCAAATTTAAAGTTACCTACATTTTTGCAAAGTTAGAAAAAATACAGCAAACAAGCAAGCAAGATTAAAACTTCTTGTTAGATTCACAATTTTGGGACATTTTACGTAATGTAAAGTGTTAAATACACAGTGTCAATCTTAATAGATGATTCTCCTACCCTTTACTATGACTATTTGACATGCAACTACAATATGGTCACAGATATCACTACAGAGTATAAAACAATGTCCGCTGTCTGTTCTGTAGGTAGGCATTGTCGCCACAGTAAAAGTTGTTCATGTTTATGAACTCAACAACGTTTCTAAGACCATTGCTCGGAGTCTATTTTACACGCAGTATTCAGTGAAAAGACGAGCGGCGCCTCTCAAAAACATAACGTTTTTTAACTTTCTGTCTAACGGCCATTCGTATGAGTTACGATTTTAACCTAGGTATTTCTTATTTATCTCCCGAGGTCTGATTATTTATTCATTGGTTCTCTTAGAATTTTAAGACCCAGTAGAGAGTTCATGATAGGTTCATGACTTTTCAATGTAGATATTTATCAGAATATAAGATAAATCGTTTTCTAATGATGTGTTATTGGCTTTACCATTCCGATGTGTATCCACATTACTTGTACCCGGCATACCTATTCACGAACTTGGCTCATGTTTACGAAACACATTAGATATATAGGTACGTAGGCACGTAGGAATCAGGTTCAATGATCCAGTGAATCCGAGCGAAATGTAGGTATCTAGCTAGGCTTTGTGGCGAACCTACATACTTTTAATCCGAAAGCAGAATAATGACAAACCAACTAGCAACACTCTCACACATGTATATACCAAAATATACCACGGCGGTGTTACCCGCAGTTTATCCCGTTGCCATGAGAAATTAGGGATACAATATAGCCTATTTTTCTAATTTATAAGCAGTTCTTGGGTGACAGAGCAGGTAAGAAACATTCATACAAACTTTACGGTTATTATAAAAGGATACTCATATTAATTTCGTTGCGCCAACCAGTACGTGTAACTACAATACACATACATAAACATTGGCACCGTTTAACTGAATAAGGGTTCGTCAGTGCGTCCAACTTTCATGTATTTTGGATGGTGATGGATGTCATTTAATATGCTTCAAAATAATTTTAAAGCAAAACGAACCGACTTCAACCAGTAGGTACCTTTTTCAAAATTCCCGTTAATTTATCTGGTTTTTGAAATATCTTCATTCCAACAAAATAAGAATCATCAAGATGGGTTCATAAACGACGAAGTTATCCGCGCATAAACATAAAATAGCATATTGTGCGATCGACTTGAAAAACCTCTTTAACATTTTCGTAACGGAAGCAAATTGGCAAACACATAATCTAGTTTGCCTGTACTTTCATAATGCCAACCGTCAGGATGTGGAATGACTTGCCGGAGTCTATGTTTCCTGCGCAGTATAATCTGGAGGTCTTCAAGTCACGGGTAAATAGGTACCTAATGAACAAGTGTGCTCCATCATAGACCACATCGCTGCTTAACATGAGACAGGATGGCGGTCAAACACTTGTTCAAAGCGTTTAAAAATATATTTATTCCCACATTTAAAAAAGACCTATGATATGATGAGGTAGTTTTTAAAACACCTTTTATTTTCACCCAACATCCATCAACCCAGCACTAAAGTTTCTACGGCTTCCACAACGCTTCTCAAGTACACATTACATTTACTTATAGTGCAACTAAATGTACATGTCAAAAACCAACGTCGAGTAAACAACGAAGTTAAGCTGAATACTTATCTTTGGTTAATTTCGCGCCTTTATATCCGGTATAAACATTTAATATTATCTATGTACATCTATTTTGTTAACCTACCTTTGTTGCAAGCCAATATTCTAATTTTAATTCCTTCGGAAAATATACTACTATTACAATGTATAGTTGTTCAGGGTTTTTCATATTACTGATCTGGGTCAAGATGGATTTTTAAATCGCAATAACAATGCAATACCTCACTGCAAATAGAAATATTGTATGGCAAAAGATCATTAAAATTTGTCGTGTTAGCTACTTACACAAAGCGATTAAAACAATTAGGCGTTTTTTATATTTAGTTTGCTATTTTCTCAAAAGATAACGCTATGGTGTTCTGCATTCATTTTGTCACTTTTGGTTTGAGCATACATAGAAGTGCCAAATTTCATCAAAATCTGTCCAGCTGTTTTGAGGTGATTCGCGGACAAACAGAGGGACAGATTTTTTTTCCAAAAGTATGAAATTCAGCTTCTGTAACGGCAAATTGATATTATACTCCACCGGATTTTTGGTAAATGTACAGTTATGGACCTTGAACAGTTTTGTTATAAGTATATATAATATAGATAGAAGTGTCTTGTTGTATTTTGCTGTACGCGTCTAATTGACAATGAAGACTAATAAAGACTAATAGTGACCTCTATGTTACAGAGGATAATGACTCTTAAAATGCCTCAATGTGCTTAATTAAATCTGTGCTCGGGTAGGTACTTGGACTCACTGGAGATTGGATGGGTCGAGGACGGCTGTGCTAGGCGTGTACCAATCGGACTCTTTTTCAGAGCTTATATAAGCTACGTAACTCTCGTAAAATAAAGGTAAACGTACCAAGGTGTGTGAACCCTACTACAGCAAAATACTCAAGGCATTTACTTACCAAGTGCTTCTATCTACCCCGCATTGGGATTAAAAGACGTGAAGTGTATTTATTTTATAATAAAAACATGAATGTAAAGCAAAAGCTGAAGGATCGAATCAGTTACCAAGTGTTCCGACAGAGAACCAAAGTCTACGACGGTCATCGGTTTTGCTAAACCGAGCAAGCTGCAGTGGCAGTGCCACAATAGCCGTAGAATCGATGACTGTTGAGGCAAACGAGTTCTCGATTGGTGATCGCGTCTCGGCGGAGTGTAGGACGCCCTCGGATTAATAATATGCTCAAGTTGGCTGGCAGAAGCTGGGTGTGAGAAGCCGAAAGCAGATCACAGTGACGTGCAATTGGAGAGGCCTATATTCAGCAGTAGACAAATATGGACTGATGATGATTAATAATGTAAAAAGTGAAATACATAAGTACCTACTACATTTCTATAATGCATTATAATAAACCAGGGTAAACTGTGTAAAGGCTTTTATTCTTTTTAACAGACTCAAATAAAGGGGAGGTTCACAATTTGGCGGTTTTTATAAATGTTACCACAAGACTTATGCCTGTGTGAACCGATTTGGATGATTCTTTTTTTTGTTTGATAGCTTCAATGCTGACAAGTTAGTTTTAATGCTTGACGGAAAAATAATAAAGCATATAGGCATGGAGCCACAGAATTAAACGTTGAATAATATATGTACTAGAAATATTTATATTGACCAGCTTTGCTAGCGAAGCCTAAGCTTTATGCTCCCTATTAAAATTTCTCATGTTATGCAGTAGATAGTAAAATTAATCTTCCAATTCCGTACCTACTTTGTTAGAGTGTGCAAGAGTTCAGTAAGTCACAAAAAGGCAGCGACGAATTGCAAAGAAGTATTGGATCTAAACGCAAATTGCTGAAAGAAGATTGTGAGGTTTCAACCTAGTCATAAAAGACAAAATATTTTGCGGAAGACCGAAATCCCACAAATATTATAAATGTCACGAGTTCTTAGTCTCTTTTGTAATATTGTTCGACTTAGCATAAAATTTAAGAAAGGTTGGAAATGTTTGTGTCTGTTCGCCGAGTAGTATGATTGATACATAAAAATTATAATTTTGCCTCTTCTGCATTATTATTAGATACGAGAGATATAATGCGCGCGGGCCAATTTGCTGCCAATAAATATGTAGCACAATGAACACATAGATTTGTTTGTTGTTATATGTGAGTAGAACTGTATCTTTACTCGTATTTTTCCTGTAGGTAATCTAGATCTAGCACACATAATCAAAACTTATCATGCTCGCACATATAATGAAGCCGAAAACAGATCACAGTGGCGTGCAATTGGAGAGGCCTATGTCCAGCAGTGGACAAGTATGGGCTGATGATGATGACATATAATGATCATATGCTTCGAAATATAAAATAATAATACTCACTGTTTTTTATATATTGGTAAAGGATTGGATTGTAAGTACTCATTGACTAAAACATATAATCCAAATATGCCTGAAACTATTTATGTCCGATTTTTTTTAAATGTATGATTAATATGTAATTATTACGTCTCTGTAAATTAAAAAAAGTAAAATGCAAAAAAAAAATTTCTACCCAAGGGTTTTCCGGAAAATTGCTGTCCTATATATAGGACCGTAGGCTAAAATGTAACAAAAATAGTACAACATGTTTATAGTACAAAAGTGTAATATTTTATAACGCGTAACTAAATGTTTTGTCACTTTGTATAGAATCAATGGTTTGCGAGCTTTACTTGTCTTTTTTTTCTTGCCTCTTATGCCAATTCGGTAATGACATATATTTTTATCAGATCGGTCCACTTTTGATTATTATATATTGCTTCCCTATGTGGTTACGCGATCACTATGTTTTTCTTCTTACTTTCCACGAGATAATCGACTTGCAGATTGTTTAGGATGTATCGGTATTGGATGCGATGCTAAATATACTGTTATCATGTCATTTCGTAATTATAAATGTGTTCTCATTTGTTGTTTTGTAATCCACAGTATCACTATTTTATTTGAATAACAACACTTTATACGTATCTGTAGTCGGACAACTCTTTTTCTCATTCTAGAACGTGTTTTCTTGAATAAAATACCTAATTTTCTAGTGTTTTATATGTATATTCTAAAAGGCACAGTTTAGTCAACCCAAATCACGTAACACTAATTTCTTAAAGCTTTGCGGGTACTTGAAATGTTTTTTTGTTCGTAGTGTCCTATATACAGGACAGTTAGGCATATCTGGGAGGGATAATTAAACGGACAGTGACAGAATATGATTTGTGGAGTCTCAATTAATTGAAAAGTTTTCCTTAAAAGTGTTGTGAGTTACTACATATACGAAAAATTATAAACATGTAACCCGTAGATAATGATCAGTTTGAACAGCAAACATTCAACTGGTGATAAAGTCGCGAACCTTACATGAACGGGGAAGCATTAAAGACGTCCCGACCCCGTTCCAAACATTGTAAGATAGGAACCATCCTACTATGTTGTCGTCTAACATCGAGTAATAGCCCCGCTCGAGACAACCATCCTTTGTCTACGCTACAACTCTTACAAAATGCCGACAGTTTTATTAAATACATTATTGTTTTTATTCACTACAGACTATACCGCAATTTGTTTAACGTTCTAGACGTTTCAAAGTATACTTTAATTATATTGGAGTTTGAACGTAGGCTCTTGCCGTACGTACATTTACAAAAGCAAGTATACTAGCTCGTACGGCGCATGCGTCATTATTCATATTTTTACGACTGCTAAAGTTATAAATATTAAAGTTTAGTCGTATGGATGGGTGTATTGCGAACATTTTCATTTTAATGGTGTGGTTAAATATGATGTGCGAGTATCGGTCCCGGTTCGGCTTATCTCTGTATTAAACAACATCTACACAATAACAGCCTGATTGCAGTATTTATGGGCTTGTGCTTACCCTCTGTCACTTTAAGCCAATTAAAATTGTACATCACAAAATTTAAAGCGATTATAGGAAAATGTATAAATTTTACAAAGGGGAACATTCCATGACGTTTGTATGACACGTTTTCTATTTCTATCACAATGTCAAAACACGTAAGTTGTAGAACCATCGCCGTTTAGGATTCACACACATTTAACATAACATAGTAACTTTTCCAACAGTATTTTTTTCCCGTGTAAGGGTTCTTTGAAATGCACGTTAGGCCTTCCTACAGAAAAACTCGTATCCTAACCTAACGATTGCAATTCGTGTTAGCCAACCATTAGATCATGAAAATTAGTAGAAACAATAATAGACGAGAAAATTATACACTTCTTTTTCATAAGTGATATTATTACAAAATTACAAAAACGCCATTGGACCGATATCATAACTATTTTTCTATCTAAATCCCAACTGCTCCGCTGTAAGTGTCTTAGGAGGCATGTGTCGAAAAGTTCTCATTAGGGATTATCGACGTGAGTTCATGTAGTTTATGATATATGCGATGCGTCGGATCCCTTGCTTAATAGCAGTTATTGCAATTAAACATTCAGATCAGATTGTGGATGTTAGGTTGTCCGCAACACAGTTGCCAGGCCTCACAGTACAGCGTCACCTGGAATGCGCCTTTGGTGCGGCCGACGTTTTACAGATACCTATAAAACCTCAAAGATAACAACAAGTGGCTGGTGGTAGAGTGCGCATCGGACGAATCGACTCTGTGATTGGACGTTTATGGCGCTCGCTTCGATAAAATGTGAGCATTGTCGATTCCAGCGCGCGATGTCCGCGAGTATGTTCGAGGTGCTAATTATCAAATGCAAGACCTCACCGACCAAATTCGAAACCATTGAAACAATACTACCCGATGTTTTCTTTTTCAATTTTAAAAGTTTGCGGAATGGCTGCGTAACGAAGGCCGAGAGCGCTGCGCAAATGGACCGCCGATGCCGAAAACTCTGTATTTTAATGGTCTTGCGTCATGTCTACTACAAACTTGAATTTTCATTATCACATCTAGTGTGTCTACAACAACTGTTAGCCTTGATAGGTTGATTTAACAAACAAACGAAAATATAACCTATAGAAAAATAACCAGAACGCATTGTAAGTACCTAGAATTTTTTGACGTTCTGTATTTAAATATCTTAGCCAATTATTTCTATTCGTCCATATAGAATATGAAATCAACTCTCATATATTATAAGATAAAATTCTGCATAAAAGTATACTTACTAACTGTATATAAATAAAAGATCATGAAGGAAAACCTTAATTACTAAACATGTAAAGGTAATTTACCACCTGGTTAGAATAAATTAAATTTAAAAAAATTGTACCTAAATTTGCATTTAAATATCCTTTAAGTATAGATTGTATCCAAAGTGTGAACCGTCTGAAAAGTGATGAAAGGTCGTTTTCGATGACTAAAAATGTTGGATAAAGAAGTTTCATGGGTTGCATATTTTTATCAATGATAACACAAAATTTTATAACAGTCGTGGTTCATGTGCATGTGTGAATTCTGTATTAAATTTTTTGTACTGCACGATTTTAAATACATATTACCAAGGACAATGAGTAAAACATGTAGTTGTCAATTGGAATATTGTCGTGCAACCCATTTAAACCCATCCAAACCTCGAAACTTTACCAAAGAAATGGTAGTTCACGAATAATTTATTTGAAAATAATATAATAAATATTAGGTAGGTTTGCGAAGTAAGTAAAAAATATGTATTATAAGTATAAAAATTAATAAGCATTTCTTCTATGTGTACGATTATTCAATCTCGTGTTTTACGCACTTGGGCCCTTTTAAGCTAACATTTCACAAAGACATTAAGGCATCCGGAATCAAAATGTGGTGATAACACTTATTTTTAAAATTACTTACTACTTAAAGCAAGCTATGAGTGCCACAGCCCGAACATAGTATTCTCGACACCTTAAGGACTTAATTTAAAAGAAAGATTACCCACTCTATACGTCCGGCAATTTATTGATTGGCTAACTATTAGTTAGATTAAATGTAATCTTAACTGTGTACTATTTTCCCTTGTTTTTTGTGTACTTTTTTATGGTTGTAATTCGATCCTTTCTTTGAAGCGTATATTCGTATTCTCAGTGAGTATGTCACAAGGATTTAAATCTATTTACTTGTGTTGTAATTTCTTACATTAATGTATACATACTAAAAGTTCAAGTATGTTGTACTCCAATAAACGAAAATAAAATAAAATTTAACCAAAAAAATATATATGAATCAAGTTTAAGAAATATTAAAATAACGAACAAATCTAATTGATGGTTGGAATAAATACAGCAAAAGGGACCTAGCCTCAAGAAATATTACAACTATTGTAATTACGTTAAACTAAAACCCTTGCAACTTTGAAGCTTAATAACTCCGAAATCGTAAGTTTCTCACTAATAGATGTTTTGCGAATCCCCGCGATGGATACATCTGCCGCGAATTTATACCCGGTATCTTTAATCGTACCTGTTACCCGGGTTTTTAAGTAGAAAAGAACTGTAATGTACTAACAATTCTAAATAAATAACGGGAAGCTCAATATCAGAAGACACATAACTAATAACCAAGTAATAACTTTTACAATCACAGTTCACAGGAAAAAAATAAATATAATTCGGAAGCTGATAACGAAATCAAACCTTTTATTTTTTCGGGGCAACATTTCAATTAAATTTTATACTTGCATCTCGGGCTCGTCATAAAGTTTGGTACCAGTAAAGTCCATTGAGGAGTCGGGAGTATTGATATTAATTCAAATAAGTCGGGTTTAAAAAGTCAGGGTTTTATGATTGTTGTAAATGTTTATTGTGGGGGCTTTGTGGTGCGGTGCGTTAGGCCAGTGTCCGCGCGCCGCCGCCGCCGGGCCGCTCGTGACCACTGTCATTCCATCTATCTTATCCAAGGGTTGAAGATAAAGCAGGCAAATCCTTTAGTGTCATTCTATGTTCAGGAAAGACGTTTTATTGGGGATTATTTACGGATGTACCTATTGTTTTAGTTTAGTTTTAATCACTGAAACTTATCTTAATGTACATCTTTATTTACGTACATGTAGGTATTTCAACTAACCAAACCCGAAAGCGATAATTATGTAAATAAACAAAAAATACTAAATACATAACCGTCAAACCAATAGACACCTACGAAACGCGTACCTATTAAATGACATAACTTCAAAATTCCTACCTACGATTTCTTTTACAGTTACCTCCCAATAGAAAACATGTTAGAGGAAAATAATGTTTCAATTCTGTCACCACACTCACTATATTCAACACACAATAAACGAGTGTTATTGGCTCTAGAACTATAAATCGTGAGCGGAGTGCTTCCGATGCGATACTCTTTATTGCGGCAATCGACGTCAAATAAAAATGTATTTTGGAAGGACAATACAGCGATGCGGCTGTGGCATACGATTTCCAAGTTCCATTGCGGCTCCTTTGTATATGAACAGCAGATGAAATTAAATTTGTTTTTATAACTACGGAGAGTATTTCCTATGATAAGTTTAGCAAGCTTATTCATGGGCACGATTTGAAAAACGCGTTTTTAATTACTAGCTGACCCGGCAAACATTCTCTTGTCAACATACGTTACTAGGAAACGCCCCGCGATATCATTCGCGCAGTTCCAGAATTAATTTCTATTAAAAAATATTACCACTAAGTTTTAGTACCAAACTCCAAAATTAACGCTTTTCTCATATTAACTTACCACCGTTTAATCCCTTAATTTTGAAAAAACCTGTCTCATTTCACATAAACATCATCAAAGCAACCCCTGTGCAAAATTTCAGCTTTCTAGGATCAATTCACACAGGGTAGGTAGGGTTTGGGCTGTGCGGTGATAAGTCAATAATGAATGAACCAGTCAGGGCTCTGAGTTTATATACGTATATAGATATTATATATAATAGGAGAGAAACACTGTTGGTGTTTTCGTGTTATTATATGTATGTGTTATACCTTCCTCAAGAATCATTGAAGGAAACCGCATCAAAATACGTTGCACAGTTTTAACTATCATATATGGGGACAGAGAACGGGAGGCGACTTTGTTTTATACTATGTATATTAATGATACAATATTTTTTTTGTAAGTACCTACAATTTATTATAATATAGTAAGCCTAGCGTAGCCTTTCTAGTAAGTTTTTTTTTATTTTAAGTGAAAGGTATGTATTTTAGAATTTTCGGCTCAATATGCTAGATGTTTAAAATACAGATAGACATGAGAACGCTACGATGCTTTGATGGGTTGAAAAGAATGATGTTGGAAGAGTTACGAGCGAAACACACAATGCCAAAATAAGGATGCATAAAAAAGGGGCGTGTTAAAAGTACCAAACATCGACAGTCTGTACAATACCATAATGCTGTCGAGAACACATCTCTCTCGTCTACGTGATTACAATAAAGTTTTCTAATAAACACTATTGACATAATTTTAATGTCCTCGAAAGTGTTAATAACTATGGAAGAGATGTGATGAGAGAGTGAGAGAGGTAATTGGGAATCAATTGTATTTGGCTGTTCTTGTGGAAGTCAGGCTTGGTATTATTTAGTGTATACGTATATAGATTCTTCCCATAAGTGCAACTGTTTTTAATCAGATAACGGATTGCATGTACTTATTATACTTATATTAGATACCCGGTATTAGACCTCTTAACCCTTTCGAGGACACATGTCTCCCGTCGACGTTATCACAATAAAACTTCTATGGTTTAAGTGGAGTTTCCACAATAGTGTTAATCTGAGTTTGTTCTGGCCCAGGATATGCGCGAAATATATCATTCGCAGTGAGAATTTACTCAAATATAGTTTGAGTGAGTAAAGGCAGCTTCTCAAATACAGACAATGCAATATGCTCCGTAACGTCTGTGAGAACCCACCTTTTGGTATGTCTAATAAATATGGAATCTAGATCGTTCATACAGATAGATCGTACATTTAATTAAAATGAGCACAAGACAGTTTCAATTCCTTTAAACGCAATAATTATCCTTCTGCCAACATCACCAAATAAAGATAAGATTCACTCCGGCTGTATTCGCAACTGCAATTTCAAATTTGCAACCAACTTCGAACTAAGATTTTGGAAAGTAGACGTCGTAGAACATGGCTGCCTTTGTTTACTTCGACTCTGAAGTGTATGTAGCCTTATGTTTATATTGATATCACCACCTCAAGCAACACAAGTACTTTTTGCAAATTTACAAGGTATGAAATATGAAGTATGTAAACTTATTTCCCTTTCCTCCTTCTAACCTTTAATATAATATGTTCTTTACCCGAAAAAGAAGTAATACTTTTTTTGAGGAAAATAAATAAAAGAAAAGAAAATCTCACTTCTGTTACAAAAGAAAACTGTCCATAATCAAATTTCAACATAATGTAGGTAAAGCTCAAGCGTTTAAAAGAAAGATCTTTCTCCTGGACACAACACATAGCGATATTATCCGCTGATCATACTGATATGTTATAATATATTATGAATCTGTTATTATGCATTATTCGAGTGTATAAAATAGGTATAATTATATTGTATTACGAGAACGACTGGACCGATTTGGCCAATTTTAGTCTTGAATCACACGTAGAAGTCCAGGGAAAAAAGGTGTATTTCTTCCAATACACGGGGTACAAAAGCGACTTCCTGTGGCAAAACAAATGTTTGCCGACACATCTAGTATTGTATGATTAGTATAATTTCATGAAAATCTGTTCATTCGTTTCATATCAAAGCGTAACAAACAACCATCCAAACAAACTGCTAATATCATCAGTATCAGCAACAATTGGTTGGTAATACAATAATACCCACGCTTGGGTTGGCGTCGCAGTGGTGTTGCGGTTTAATTCACAGAGAGCGATTGCTGCCCGTCCTCTGGAAAGTTCGCTTATATTATTAGCAGGATAAACAAATATAAACACAGACAGTATGACAAATCAATCCTCTCACATAAAATGTATGTGTGTTGGTTTGCACCTCTAGTTCCGGTAATTTTCATCTTTAAAGTCATACACTCCTATTGGCCCGTCCCGTTTCGTATTCTATCTACATTTGAAACCTGGCGGTAGCTAATATAAATCATAATCGGACAAAGTATAAATTACACTTGATCGATTTCAAACATTTCGGAAAATTCATAACAAAACACAACACGGTTTAGATCAAGGTAAGGGTGACTCCACTTGAGTACACTATCGATTATATATGTACATATTATCGATTGGTATTACAAAACTAATATATCCAATATTCAAGTAGTCCATTAAAGTTGTATTTCATTTCCTATTATTTAAAAGAATAGAATGTAGTTAAGAAAATGCTGGTGGGCTGGTTTCAGAGACTAGCTAAATATAAGTATATAACGAATGTAAGGTTTTCTGATATTCAATAATAGCATTGCTACGCTAGCATATACTTCGGAAATTGAGCAATCCTATTGGTGGAAATCGGCAAAATCCTTAGATTATAATCGGAAAAATCCTTAGGGGAAACGCAAGAATTTGATCTCTATACTAAATTGTAATTTTTTGCCCCGGGAGACGACATTTTATATGTATGGTGATCAATTTTTTTTTTCATTTCCCCACATTGTTGCCACAGTAAAAATAGTTCATATTGACGAGCTCAACATCGTTTATCTCTATATAAACCCTGATATGACTTGCAAAACACAATTTATCTTGAGAGGCTACTCCTACACTCTTTTCTGGCCAAAGGGAACTTACTCCAGAGTGTAATGTAGATTTCCATTTCATCCTAACATGAAAATAAAACTGTCCCACAAAAGACATCAACGGGTTAAGGGAACTTGGAATGGAACGCGTACTCTACCAACGTCTGGTATGTCCTAGTCTGGGAGTCTCGTGCTGGTTATATGATGCCAGCAGTAGGTATTTCTTCTAATGTACAGCGCAAAAGACGAACTAAGGTATATATGTATTTCATAAGGATGCAGAAATGACTTTTGGAGGGTTGTTATTATACTCGTTTTTGAGGGTTGGATTACTCAACACTACCCATACAATTCTCTCTTCTAAGAACAAATTCTGATCTGAAAGGCACGTCTGTATAGGTTTTGTCCACACCACCAGGGATTACTGACGTGAGTACATCTATTATGTGTTTACGTGAATCTCTGTCCACGGAAACGGAGAACCGCAAACACCGTTAAAGTGTACAGAAATCAAACAGAGGCGCTGAGATTGATACTCAAAAACGTAGGTAATAAAACCACGAAAGACAAATAGACTACCGACTGACTCACCTCTCTTCGCCGGACAATGTTTCCTTTAACTCCGCCACTTGTACGAGCACAAACTATTCACTTTGAACAACTAGAAATATGCAGTATCTAACAAACAACAAACTAAATAAACATTCACTGACCACTATTGAGGCACTTTTTTCAAGTTTCAGTTATTCTCGGCTCCTTGAAGATAAGTACCGACGTGACGTTAGCACGAAGAACCGACTCAAACTCAACCACACGTCGATCCATTAGAGCATTTACAAAACCTCATACTTATTTCCAATAGAAACCCAAATGAATATAAATCTTATATCCATGCCATAAAGGTTAATTTACGCTACGTAACATATTTGTCTTGTTTGCCAGTTGTAGACGATTTAGATATTTAACGCCATACAATAAAATTTAATTTCGTGTGATGTTGCGGTTTCTGTTGTACTGACAGCTCGGTGATGCTAAGCCACACCCCCTGTCGATAATGGTGCGCTACAATTGGCCATTTTCTTCTGGGACACCACTCCGGCGCACAAAAATGTCCTCCCAGCTTCGTGTTTAATGATGGATTGATCGGAGGTTCATTGTTTTCGTCGGATATTATATTGTATTTTTTATAATAATGTAATAAATCTCAGTAGGTATACATAAAATACTTCATTAAAAAATGTCTTTGTGTCAAAAATAAACAGGTTATTGGGTACTTATGAGTATTTAATTGCAGCTAAATACCTACCTATGTTTAATACATATTTTTAGAATCACGCCTATCTCATGAAGGGTAACTACCCATGTTTATATCATAGTAACTTAGGTAAGTCAGTTTCCGCTCTGCCCACTTTTTAGTATGCTACACACATCAAAAGTGTCTAGGGATCAAGAACATTTTTAGCTCTAAAAATAATCTAATTTATTTAAATCAAATCTAATCTTCTGGATTGCTCTCCTATCTATTTCCCCATGCTTGTATCAATGACTTATCACCATATTTTGAATAAATTATGAATGAATTCAGTTTTTGTAAAATATAATCTTGATTGCAATCTTCTAAAATGTACTTGATCCATAGGCACTTTTGATGTGTGTAGTTCCTTCACGGTGTTACTTTTCCGTAAAAGCATTTTACATAATCATTCAGACATTTATTTCTTGTAAAAGAGATGAACATCAGTTAACTGATTAAAGATGGCCAAGTAATACTGTCTACCATCCTAAGATTGACATTCATATGTTTTTCTTGTCACATTATGGAAGTGTCACCATAATATTTAATATTTTAATTTATTAGGTACAGGATTTGTAATAAATAATGGTAGAACACTTTTTTCGCCGACTATACAAGAGCTAGATGCCATGGGTGCCAGCGATGTCTCGGTTGTTATTTAGACATTTATCCTCTGGACACATATGTACATCTATACATACATGTAGTTCTGATAAGAAAATGGAGACACAGTAACTGAGTGCTTTAAATGTATCATAAATTTTTAATTTCCTTCAGAAAATAAAATGTATGTAAAAAATGTATCAGTATTTTATAGCATTTTATCAACAAGAATGTACCATACGGTTTACGATGTACTGTATTGATTTGACGAATCCTTATCTTCAATAACATGCTTTCACACGTGTTCGATGCACATAATAAAACGAATACGTACATACCTACAACAATTTTTGCCGTATTGAAAAGGTGAACAAACCTAGTTCGATTTTCGAAAAGTCCATACTTTCTCGCCGACCGCGTCCGTTGGCATTCCACCTCACCCAGTTACGGCTTCTGAAGTGCTAATTGGCAGAGCCGACAGCCGGCCGGCTGCTCCGTATATGCGATGCTTCATTTTTAAATATTTGAGACCGTTACGCTTCCCGATCGCTGTTGCAATGCCCTCTCGTGCCTACTTGCTTGTTCATTGTAAACTTAGAAGACTTGTGAAAGTATGTGTAGGTACCAATCTACCAATATCATGCTCTAATTTTGTATTCCGTATGTTTATAGTCATTCCACATACAATGTAGTCGAATAGAGATAACACTTGTAACATGTTGTCACATACGTCGTCCTCATCTAGAATAACAATCGAATCTGTGATATAGTATAGTACCTCATGCTGTTGATGTTAAATGTTCGTACGATAATCATTCACGGCCAGGATGGTTTTTTGTTGTTCACACAAATAATAATTATATTGTTGTGACATACACTGCGATAATGCAGAAAAATAGGGAATGGACTCTACATAACTCAGAATTGAAGGTATTTAAAGTATCTAACCACACAAGAAAATGTTCTTAAACTACATCTAGATAAAATAGGTACCTACATTACTTCTGTTTGAAGGCATATTTAAATAACAATAGTCCTGAAGTGAAAGGAAATACACCCAGCGTAGGCGTGGAGAGCGAGAGCCCTTGCAAACACACAATTCCAAGGATAAAAAAGGGTAAAAAATAAACGAAACGAGCCAGGGAGTCTGGTAAATGTTACCTTCCAGGAACCTCGACTACCGAATAAATATGATGCTATTCATCTGCAGCCGACTTAACCACATAGGCAATACATAACCTAACTTATTCAAGCCGCACTATATTACTAAAAGTAATGAACTGAATATACTTATAAACTCTAAAGTAGTCGAATCCCATTCTACAGTCTGTTTTAATCAGTTTACAATTTCGTTTTTCTTATGGCATGTATGAAATACCTACAACAAAATAAAATCTTTCATCACAATGCAGGGTATGCCTCAGCATATTTCATCACAATGCTCTGAAAAGGTGACCCAAGTGGATACATACGCCCAGTAGTGCAATTTTCGTCGTAATGTACGAGCGTACCTCTAGCAAAGTCCATACTAGGCATCTTGTTCTCCCGTTTTCTGACGATAGAGAAGATACCCGACCACAATATTCGTGCTTGTGACTTCACAACTTCCCATTGCAAGTGGAGTGAACCGACATCGAAGTTAGAGCATGGGAATAGTCAAATCAAATTAAATAGTTTATTTCTTCATCATTATAAGTGCTTTTACATACAGATATACAGTAGGATAACACAAAACTTGATGAAAGTCATGTATGATTTTAAAAACCAAAGTATACGTCCCCGTTTCGAATTAATTTATTTTACTGGCCAGAAGAACCGGGAAAAAACTGGTATCTTTTCAAATCGTCAGGGCTTACATCTAAGTATACTTAACATACATATGACTTAATACTAATTTAACAAGTGCTTGATGGCCGGATACATCCCCTTTTTAATCGTGGGGAAATCCATTATGGATACCCCACCGCTAACGGGGACAGCGGCGGGGTTATGTGGGACTCACACCCACTAAAACCCCACGGTGACTCGGTGATCCCGCGTTATTGCCGGGGCCCCCGGAACAGCGTGAGACACTACGTCCTAGGGTGGTCCCAGCCGCGCTAGAGACGATGTCGTACGGCGGTAACAGGGTTACCACGGTACCGCCATCGCCACTCAGGGGCCGTGTAAGGGGCGCGCGAGTCCCCGCCCGCGTGCCACAGCCCCTACGCCCTTCTAAGCCGGATACATTCCTGACTGATGAACAGTTCAAGGGCATTAAATGACATTAACACTAAATAAAATAAAAGGGTGCCCGTGTGGGTTTTGTAACTGAACCCTGATCATGCAAGCAACCACCCAGCTCATTACCAACATTAATAATGTTGAATGTAAACAATTTATTTTTAGCCTAGTTAAATTCAACATCAATCCTGTGTTAAACCGACGAGGAAGAAGTGATATTCATACACTCATAGTAGCTAAAAGCTAATCTTTGGAAATTGACACTCGTGCGCCCATAGTTGAAGGTATTGTAGCGATGCATGTGTTGATACGAGAAGATAGCGTTTAGACCAGTTCGCTACAGCTTCGCTCAAAATAAATACCTATCCTATGAGAATACCTGTTTGGGCTTTTAGGCTCTAGTAGACTATAGTCACTTCATTATCTCCGAGGAAATTATGTAAACAACAAAACCATCAGTTTTCAAAGTTTTTGAAATGTCAATATACTCTACCTACTTCATTTCACCGAGAGAATCTGTGTAAACACACGTTCAGTGATTGTTCTCTCACTTTTTATTACAGTGCGAGGGGGAGGCCACGTTCATAATAACATACGTCTAATGCAAAATTTAGGAATATTACTAAACATGCACTCGTACTATGAAATTGCAAGAGGCAAAATAACTACAAAACCATACCTGGTCATGTATTATATTCAAAATAAGACTTAATAGTAAACTACTTCTTGAAAAATGTATTTTTGAATGTTGTGTCAAACCCCCACTTTCCTTATCTACTCTTTAGGAAACTCAGACGAAAAGGGTTCTTCAAGATGCACATTTTTATGGCGAGTTCAGATTACTAAAAATAAATGTATTTAAAAAATATTTTATATCTTTTACTTGACGGACGCTAATATTTTAAATAATTCTGTGTAATACGACAGAATTTAACTAATTAACGGTGATTTTACCTCTTTTAAACAGAGCCTTAGAAATGTTTACACTTTGAATAACCAAATTTTTGTTTCTTTACATAAATTCTCTGGATGAAATGATCAGACATAGTAGCAGTAGAATAACAATTTTATCTATGAAAATTGTATTACTAGGTGATATTGTTTTTCTCACAGATTTATACTTCTTGGTAGAGTAAGACAACCTAAATTATTGATCACATCACTGCTCTATACTGGCTCTAACAGGATTCACGATGGTGGAAAAGAAGGTAGAAATTATTTTTTTTATTTTTTATTTATTATTAATTATCATTAGGAACATCCTCATATTTTTTGAGAGAACGTGGTTTAAGATGTAAACGTATGTAATTGGACCCTTTATTTAGAAAGATAATAATAATAATCACCATCATCCGCCCATATTCGTCCACGGCTGGACATTCGTCCCATAATAATAATATCGGGGGAATATAAGTACAGAGGTTAACTAACGATTTCTGTGTTATTGAACTTTAAGTTGCATGCGTGTTTAAGTTGACGGTGCAATGGATTTAATGTAATTGCCTCCCGGTGCCACCTGGCACCCTTTTACTACATTGGATGCAAGGTTTATTTTATCTAAATATTCATTTTAAATAAATCGAATCTCAATAAGTATTTATTGGCTAACATAACTCCCAGAGTGTCTAAAATACGATGCTTTGAGCTCAGGCTGTGACTTATCAACACCCGGTTTAGGTACCTACTCCCCCATTGCAACTGG
>SJJU01000728.1:0-12315 GCA_012932125.1 Conopomorpha cramerella | reverse complement strand
ATCCGCCGTGTGCCTCTGGGGCTGGGGTCGGGCGGATAGTACACTGATACATCTTTCACCAGCCAATGCTCGGAGTTTCCTAAAGGAGAAGAAACCGAAACCGAGTATCGTATGGATCTGTTGTCAGCAGAAGGTCAAAATAATTGGCTGTATGCGTATCAACATCCGGAACCCTAGTAACCTCACGGACCAACTGGGTGAGGTTAAGCGATAAAGCAAGTTCCCTCCCAGAGTGCTCAGTGCACTGGTATGGGAACAGCCATTCCTGATGATGGCAATTAAAATCCCCCAGTAACACTTACTGGCTGTAGGGTTCCTCAGATGAGCCGCATCATCATCATCGCGTCACCTGATCTTCGCAGTGCGACCGGTAGTCGCAGGCATGGATAGTTTTATCTTACCTGCGTCCACCAATACGGACGGACTGTCTAGAGTCCTCAAGTACGGAGACTAAGACAGCAGATGTCGTTCCTGACATACAGCACACCCCAGCACGAGCCCGGAACTTGTGCTCTAACGAGTACCAGGGGTACTGCAGATACGCAACATCAGTTAGGGTGTACCTGCGTCTCCGTAAGTAACAGGAGAGAAGGGTTGTCGGTCTCTGTCTGGTCACGATCCCAGTATATATAAGAAGATATATGACAGTGACACGAAAATTTTATGTATTCGAGAATTGGTTCGTTGCATCGCTAAGACCTCAATATGTTGCAAGAGAAAATGATGACCAAACGTATAGAGGTAGCCTGAGACTGAGATAAAATACCTCTCAATCTGTAGAGGGACGACGGCGTAATTGGATTAACATTACAAATGCTTCTAATCTCGAATGGGCGAAACTGGGAAGACGAGAGAAATCTCGAAACGTGTAAACAATAGTAATCGACTGCGGCGCATTATACTGTTCTATCTCACAAGCTTACAATATTTTCTATCACATTCGATACCCAGTGGCACCGTGTGATAGGATCCCTAAGGAATATTGCTGAAACGGAAGATCCAATAATAATGAAATAATAACACGATAGAACTACTAAGTGCCAAAGAAATAACGGAGCCACAGAACAACTCCAAAGAACCCCGACCAGATCTTAGAAACGTTATTGGTCACAAAAACAAAAATACAAAATGGCCTCCCTCCCCATTCCCAAATTCGCGTCTCTAGAAAAAACCTTATTTCTCAACATTTTCGTCATTGAAAAGTTGTTCATACCGACGAGTCCAACAACGTTTCTAAGACCATTGCTCGGGGTCCTTGTACACGCAATAAAGAATACAGAACGATTCAAAGTGCATTCTGTGACAACATAACAGTTGACGACGAAATGACAAAGCTTCGAAGACTGCTCCACCTCTTCACCTAACCGCGATGCTACCTAAATCGCAGTATGTCTCAAAGATACAGACTCTAGCTCAAAGCAACGGATCCTACTGCGTAGAAACACTCTCATAGAACCAACAAGAATATTTTTATCCAGACCACCGCCTTGCATCAACACAACTGTAAATTTTGGCAAAGGATTGGAATACAGGCCAACAATGTAGAATATAAATTGAAATTACTAGAAAACTACACATTGTCATTGAAATAACTGAATCCAGTTATGTGATCTCGAGCGTGGTAAGCCATTAGATGGGCAACTTTTAAATACTTCATTAATTTCTGAGCACTTCCGTGCTACAAGTAAAACTTGTCAAGCTGATGTGATTCAGGCTGGCTGGACAAATCTTGCAAATAGCTTACATTTAATTAGGTGAATACGTCACTTTGTGACGGCTCAACACATTTACTTCAGAGTTTGTGAACCTACATAATCTTAGATAATACATCGAAAACGTATCCAGTGTTATTGAAATACCACTTTTCGCTGGCACTCACTCTCGGTGACGATGGATAATTTTATGGCTTTGTGCATATCCACGGGCAAAGTTGGCCAATGCCTACAGCGGTTTATTAGAAAAATGACAAATATGTGTCCAGCCAGCTTGAATTCACGAATGAAACTTCTGGCTGGCACTTCTAAAACACAATAACGGGAGCGTTTTCTGACGGTTCATTTACTAACATTATGTGGCGCGATTTGTGACTAATAAAACAACGTTATGGCGACATATGGCGTCACATGTAAGGGTTCACGAAAAGTAAAAAAAAAGAAGAAAAAAGCCAGCCTGAAGTTCAAGCTGGATGGATATACATACGTATCTCCGCTGCCTGCCGCATTGCGGCCTTCGAATGCGGCTTGAAATGTTTTGACGGGGACGACGATTGATAACGCTTTACGTACTTTCAAAGACATTACTGACTAATTTTCCCATACAATCAATTATATTGTGAGGTGGCCCATCATTTTACATTATTAAAGGTAAAATTTTAATCCACTAATGGCCCAGAAGCCCTTTAGTAGTTAGTAGTAGGCCTTTTAGTAAAAGTCCCAAAGGAGGATTTATCCGTGTGCGACAACTTGTTACCGGGGGACGCTAAGTACTGGCGAAGATACATTTCAACCGCATCATGGAAAAGGTATGGGTCACAAGTCAAGAGTGTCGAATGGCTGTACCTCGTGTTCGTTGATTTTGAGAAAGCCTTCGACACTGTGATGTGGATCGCGTTTTGATCTACCCTTAACCGCAAAGAAATCCCAGGCAAAATCATCGCCATAATCTCTCTCTCTACGGTGGTCCTACTTGCAGAGTGGTGCATGAAATGGAGTTGGGAGCTCCCATCAGTATTAGCGCTGGTGTTAAACAAGGTTGCCTTCTGTCTCCACTCGTGTTTATTCTCCTACTGGATAGTGCGTGAAGTAACATCATCCTCAACATGACGTACGTGTATCGACATGGGGCTCGGATATGCTGGAAGACCTCGACGATGCCGACGACATCGTCTTAATTCCGACTAACATTAGCCCAATCGGACGGTAAGCTGGAAGACCTATTTTGCTTATGAAAAAATAAACGGTACCATTACAGAATGCACCTTTAAATACTGAATACCACATACAATCTACGTATTGGTTACTCTATAAAGCAGCCTCCAATAACTTGTAAAGAACGCAAAGCGACTTCGTGATATTGGTTATCATCATCGTCCCCGTCACAACGTTTTAAGCCTAATTCGAAGACCGTAGTGAGTCCGGCAGCGAAGATACGCATGTCCTGCCATCTTGAACTTCAGGCTGGCTGGACATTAAGTTTTTCGATTTCTAGTAAACCCTAACAGGTGATACCATAATAACCAAAAGTTATTGCAGTCACAAAGTGTTAGTAAAATAACAATATTAAAAAACGCAAAAACTTCTGAATCTCAATAACGGGAATTGAGATTCAGAAGTACCCCGCCAGAAGTTTCTAAGTAATTCAAGCTGGCTGGACACAGATGTTTGCATTTTTCTGACAAACCGCCGACAAAACTTAGCTCGAGCTAGTTAAACATTTAAGTGAAGCCCGTGGATATGTAAAAAGCCATCAAAATATGGAGGATATTTTGATGGTTACCCAGGTAGAGTGACGAGCGAAAAGTGGTTGCGGTGGACGCGTTTTCGATCGATTACCTAATTCTGTAGGGTCACAAACGTCTTTAGCCATTATCGGGTGTTTAGCCATCACATAAAGCGCCCTATTCATTTAGTTAAAAATGGCCACATGAATAAATGAAGTAAGTAAATACTACAGAGAAAAAATAATGGAAATTGTAACCAGTTTAAACGGTTATTTGAATGTTGGATTTGGAAAAGTTATATTTCAACATGTATCTTTAACAAAGACCATAAAAATAACCAACAAGTGTATATGCTAATCTAATGGGAATGTTCTAGAGTGAACAAAGGGCGCCTACAAAGCTAATAGAATAAAAGATCATGGGACGAATTGTTTGCAATTATAATATAATGGACTCACGGTAATAACTAATACGGACATAAAACTGAGAATTACTTCGGTACAATGTAGATAGGAAACCAAAAAAAGTGTCTAATGTTATTAAGTTAAAGTTTTGGGTAATGTGCCTAAATGTTTCATAATACAGAGTGTAAAAGGACCCCAAACAATGGTCTTAGAAATGTTGTTGGGCTCGTCAATATGACCAACTTTTGCTATGGCAACAAACCCTGGGTATTTGCTTTAGCAAGTGCCTCTGCCTACCCCGCTTTGGGATTAAAAGGCGAGAAGTGTTTTTTGCTATGGCGACAATGCAAGGAAATGAAAAAAAAAATCAATTCCCACATAAAATGTCATCTCTCGAGGCAAAAGAAATTGAAGATGATTTCTTTTTTGTATTGTCCCCATAGTAAAAATTATTCATATGGACCAGGCCAAGATCGTTTCTAAGACCATTGCTCGGGGTCCTTTTAAACGCAGTAGGGACTGAAAATTTCTTAAATATAAATATATATAGTGGAAATATCAACAACTACATACTTCAACTGACCAAAGGAGTGAGACAAATTAAGATATAATTATAAAACAAAACTTATGTTCTAAAAGTTCTAGATGCGTAGTATACGCAGTTAGGGAGGTGCGTACGTAATTGGCAGAAAAAGTTATGTAAGTATATGTGACATACAAAAATCATGTTAAGTCCTTGAGAAAAAATGTTCATTAGTGATATTCAACTAATGAAAGCAGGCAATAGTAATATACAACAATAAATTAAAAACGATGGCGAGGCTCAGCCTATGAAAACAGACAACTTTCCAAAAGGAACCTATGTTCAAAACATAAATAAATAAATAAAAAACGGAAAATACCTCTGGCATAATACAAAGGCAATCTGTAAGTTTATGGCCATGTCTTTTTTCGTAGGTTGAGTGACTTTCTTGAGTTTCGCCAATGTTTGTAACTTAATGTTGTATAAATATATGGCTTCATCTAAATTCCTAGACCTAATATCATGAGTAATATAAAAATCTTGCCGTTACGTAAAATAAATATGTAGTAATAAAACCCACATCTTTGCCAACCTAACGCCCCCTTATATGTGAATACATAGCTTTACGTTTATTTCTCACCACATTCCTCTGAGGAGTCGTAAAACCAGACTGATGTTGGCTCACGTACGCCGTCACTGGCGCGACTGTGCGACACTTTCGTTTAATATCTGAAAATACACTTACATCTAAAGTGTTGTTGCGCTCAAACCTTGGAACCATTAATACCATAGAGTAAAAAAAAACACTTTTTCTCAAACAGAGAAGTGGCATTATTCTTTAAAGGTCATCTAATTACCAAGGTTTGACCTGGTACCCATTTAACAGGGTAGAATAATATTGTATTGCATTTTCATGTAGTAAGGTACTACTCTGTCTGCACCACCAATCATTCAACTTAGCAATATTAATACATTATGATAATTACTCAATTATTACCTGAACAGCACTCACATAGTGAAATGCATAAACAATTACAGACTAGTGGGTCAGACTTACAACACTCACACTTATTTAAAAGTCGATTGCTCTCATGTACTTCATCCAATTATTTGTCTAGGGCATAAAGGTAGTAAGACTATCCTTTAGCACAGATTTCATAAATAAACAATTATATTATTTTGTGTAGTTACCTTTTCTTAACCTTTAATAAGGTAACAAGCGTGACATTTATGTATGTAATGTAATTACATAACAGATAGAAGTAATCTATTGTGTCTTAGCGGAAACGGCCACAAACAACGGGATTGTGGTAGATATGCAAAATCACAAGTCTTGTTAACGAGATACTTACGAATTATTATTTTCAACTTATAATCTAATAGTTACCTTTGTTGATGACGGTTGTAGTAGTTTCTTCAGCTTCAACCATTATAACACTAAGTATGAACTATTGTATCACCATCTCAAGGTAGGTATGAGTATTATGTTTAGTGACTCAGATTTTTTTAGAAAGAATGTAGGTAGATAAAAATTTCGTACAAGAAAAATTAAGCCGTAGTCACTGTGTATCCCCTGGAATAAATCCCTTATAAGATACTTAGGCCCGCCCGTGTATCGAAGTTGTTAACCCTTGCAATTGGGTCACACCTCTAGCACAACCCTCTTGCAGGTAAGAGGTGCCGGGCCTGTAGGAATAAAATACATGGCATTAATTACATGAATCATTCACATGAGCCATCGAGTGCTACACGGCTCGCGGCACATTTTGTACCTATCATAATTAAAATCTGTACACAAAAATACCTTATACATGCTAGCAGTGATGCATAATGATGGCTCAAGTGCTTATAATGCTAATAAATTACAAAGTGTGATCCTACCTTCAAAAGTGTGTTGATTTCCCTTAGTGATGTTATAGGAAATCCCTCTTTCTCCTTCTCCATTTTAAGTCGTTTCAAAGCGACAATTTCTTCAGTGGTTTTGTCGCGAGCACGATAGACAACGCCATAAGTGCCTTCTTCTATTCTGTTGAGACACTGAAATTCTTCAACAGAACGACATCCCTGTAATAAATCACATCAATTATGTTCAAAAAGATAATACCACAAATGATCTGTTTATTGATGGAAGTTTAATTTTATATTAGAGCATAAGAACAAGGTGTAATCTTTTAGAGCAAACCTTTGCAATAATTCTGAAGAATGTTACAACATTAAATAGCATTGTAGATAATATGCAACACTTTAAATATATAAAATAATACTTCTTCCCTTGTTTTCATAACCACATACTGAGTTGGTAAAACAAAATATAACATGTTTTTTTTTCTTATAAAAATGAGATGTTAAAGTATTTTGTGCATCATGCCTGAGAGGTGAAATTTTCATAATAATTTACCTCATGAAGTAGTCAATTTATGTGCATATACTATGCATAGTAAACAACACATCTGTCTCCTAGAGGGCTACATCAGAATGTACACATTTTTATTATTCAGCATATTTCAAAACAAAACTAATAAATTTCCAATATAACTGCTGTTTCAACACAACAAAGTAACAAATATCGTAAGATAAGTAAAAAACAAAATTACCTTACTAATTTTGTACCTACCAAAGTATTTATTTGGATGTTCATTCTGTGTTACAGAAATAAATAATGTTTCTTTCTTTCTTTTCTTTCCAAGCAGCATTGCTGTCCCTTCCTATCACTCACCAATATCTTCCAATGTGATGGTGACATTTGATTACACATACTTGATAATACATAATAATATAAAAATCATGAAAATGTTACCTGTAGGGCAGGGAAATATGGCGGCAGGGCTTCAAGTTCCTCTTGTCGTTTTTTGGCTTCCTCATCAGTTTCATCAGGATGCTCCTCTTCTGGAGCAATTTTTCCATTCTCCGCTAGTGGAGGAGGTGAAAAGGAATGTGATCTACTTCTGGATCTGGATTTTGTTCGAGACCCTGACCTGAAATTTTAAGCAAGATTAGAAGTAGAGGTAATACTATGTTTATGAAAATTTGAACCAATGAACAAAAGTACAAAACCAATTTAGTAACAAACCTTCTAGAGCCAACTGATAAAGGTGAATCTTGGACTAAATCTTTTTGAGGTGT
Source organism: Conopomorpha cramerella (assembly GCA_012932125.1). NCBI lineage: Eukaryota > Metazoa > Arthropoda > Insecta > Lepidoptera > Gracillariidae > Conopomorpha > Conopomorpha cramerella. The sequence continues at coordinate 4,826 of SJJU01000728.1, read as the reverse complement.
CTTGGAATCATTTCGAGTTTTATCTTTATTTTTTTCTAATTCTGAATCATTGTTATCATTTCGCACCTCACTTTTATCATTTTCTTCTTCTTCAGATTGAGAATTTTCTGAATCAGTGTCAGTACTTGAGCTGTCATCATCTGTATCACTATTGGAATGCTCACCTGTAAAAAACAATACATAGTAAATAATAAAGTAATTAAAAAACACTAGCGGATCCGGCAAACGAAAGAAGTAATCGGTTCTACGGCTAATATGGCCAGCCCACTGCCATTTCAGCTTGCTAAAACGATTAGCTATGTCGATGACTTTGGTTCTCTGTCAGATCACTTCATTTCTGATTCGATCCTTCAGAGAAACGCCTAGCATAGTCCTTTCCATAGCATGCTGTGCGACTTTGAGCTTGTGGGCCAGCCGTGCCGTCAGTGTCCACGTCTCAGCTCCGTATGTCTTTACAGGTAGGACACACTGATTGAAGACTTTCGTCTTCAGGCACTGTGGGATCGCTGATGTTACCGCGATCTCAGGGATCTCATCTATACATAAATTGTAAATATATAGTGTTGCAATATTCAGTGTTACATGTATTTAGAATAACTATTTCAACATACCATCCTCTGGCTCAGAAGCCGCAAAATCACTCTTCATCTCTACATCACTTCCATCAGACACCATGACAACAGTGTCATCATATGAAGACTCCTTCTTTGTTCTTTTCTTAGAAGCATCATCAGGAGAGACGGAGCGTTTTTTGCCGCGTCGACGCCGTTCTTGACGTCTAGCTTCGAGTTCTGTCCTAGACTGATGTTTGCGTTTCTCCATTTCCCGTTCTGTAAGAACAACATTAAAGTGTTAAAAAAAGACCATTTTATTTAAACACTGATTTCCAAATATTGTTTCCAATAAGCAGACAATTTACCTACAGGTAAATAAAATCTAATATTTTGTAGGTTAACTTACCAGCTTCTAATAACTTTTTTCTCCTTTCTTGTTGGTGTTTGTCAAGAGAAACTTGTCTATTAGTGCTACCATCTTTATCATCATTTTTCTTACTATCCCTACTTTGAATTTCTTTATTTATCCTTTTACTGAGAAGCCTAGAACGTAAATCTTCTAATTCCTTGTCCCCAGATGTTTTATCCCTATTTTCTTTTTCACCGTTTTGTGTTTGGTGGCCATCATCAGCAAGTAGTCTTAAACGAGACTCAATTCTTTCTTCTTTTCTTTGTTTTCTCTCTGCGTCAGCATATTTCATCTGTGATTCCCTACTAAAGTAAGCATCTCTATCTCTTTGCAATTCTTTTTCCTTATAAATGTCTTTTTCACGGTATGCTTCTCTTGGACGAGGCACCTCTCTGTATGCAATAGTCTCCCTATATGCTTCTCTTTCTTTGTAATGATCTCTTTCCCTGTATGACTCTTTTTCTCTGTACAATTCCTTTTCCCTAATGTCTTTCTCTCTATATGCTTCTCTTGTTTCCTTTTCTCTATAAGCTTCTCTGGTCTCCTTCTCTCTATATGCTTCCTTCTCTCTATATGCTTCCTTTTCTCTATATGCATCCTTTTCTCTATAGGCTTCCTTGTCTCGGTAATATTGTTTTTCTCTGTAATATTCTTCCCTATCAGGGTTTTTTACTGTCTCTCTTTTGGGTTTTTCTAGTTTTTCACGTTCGCGACTGTAATTAAAATATAGGTTTAAAAGTTTTTGTAAGTAATAAAGATTCTTAGATTACTTTAACTATTCAGAATGTGAACAACATTCAATGTATTATCTTGTACATACTATTTATATTTATACACATCGAGATTGTTCCTGTGCTACAAGCATCAGAGCTCATCAAGATATTCATTGTAATGCAAGTGTATAAGCTGTAGAGATAGACAGCATTTGTGTGGAAAAAAAATTAAAAAATAGATACATACATACCAACTAGATAGTTAAAAAAGGGATTTCTTTATCTATAAATAAATAAATATTTATGTAAAACTAGGCTTTCCAAATTGGAATAATTCATTAAAAACTGGTCAGCATAAACCTAGACCTGGTTAATTCTCCTCAACCCACACTAAATACATTTGCATTAAGGTGAAAAAGGCTGTGACAGTTTAGGATATACTGTCAAACCCTAGTAAAATATGGTTGGTCCATGGATCTAAAAGAAATTGTGTGGAAAAATTTTGATGAAATGTATGCACTCCTTACACCTTTTAATTCTAAAACAAGTTAGGCATAAGAACTCACTATGCAAATGCCCACAGTTCACTAAATGTGATTGGGGATGGGCATGATGTTTTCCTTCACGATAAGAGCATTGCATAGGTTCTGAAAAGTCTCAAATCTAAAATATAACTCAAATCTGAAATAGGAATAGGTTTATACCTGTACTGATGTTTCTTTTCCTTACGAGAAACTTCTTTGTAGCGGTCCTTGCCAGATTTCCTGTGTCTTCTTTCTTTATGTGGTCGTATAGTTGCCTGAGGAGGTTTTATAACCAAGGCATCCGGATTTTCTCGATCGTCGTCAGATAAGCTAAATAAAAAACTAAAATATAGTCACAAAAGTAGTACATAAGGATTCGTAAACCTCTGGAGCAATTCTACGAAGTCAGACGATGACATGAGCGTACCGATCAATATACGTCCCCTACCGAATAAAGATTGGTGTACAAAAGTGTATGTTATTTGCTTTCATTTGATATAAAATACTGAATTGTTCCTAATATCAAAGTACACTTACCTGAAATCCATCTCATCTTGAATAGGACTGCGTGCCAATTCACCATCCTCGCTTTGTTCGTCATCATAATTACTCATATTGAAAACACAGGTATAAAGATTAACAACGGCAAATTTCTTGATGCAATAACAATTTCAGATCGCAATTCACCCAACACAAATTAAACAGAATTCAATAAATTCACAGATCCAAACTCATTCAACAATACACAAGCACGTTACCGAGTAAACCGACGCCATTTTATTTCTATTTCGATTCGAGTTTTTATCGAAACTTAGTGAAGGGCACATTTTTGTAATCGATACTTTATATGATCGATTCATATGAACTTAAACTTTGCAAAAATGGCTCTTTATCACGCTTTTTAATCCCCGACGCAAAAAGAGGGGTGTTATAAGTTTGACGTGTCTGTCTGTGGCATCATAGCTCCCGAACGAATGAACCGATTTCAATTTAGTTTTTTTTTTATTAAAGGTGTTTTACGGGAGAGTGTTCTTAGACATGTTCGATGGAAATCGATTGAGCCGTTTAAAAGTTATGGGGGGTTAAAGTGGGGATGGAAAATTTTACTTGAGTGAGTAAATATGTCCAAGTGAGGTATCAAATGAAAGGGCACGACACGAACATTTAAAATCGGGGGTTTCTTTAAATTTTGCAATTGAATTATATCTGTATGTGTATGTATACAGGTCGCCCTTGTAAAAGTGCACATATTGAACATGGGGAAACTAGACCACAATTATTGATCGATTGATGGTTTGTAACTTTTTCCTTAGTCTGTCTTTTTCCCGCCAAAATGATATAGAAAATGATGTACTTCAGGATCCAAACCGTCACTTTTACTACTGATTTGACACTTTGGATCCAGATTTACCCAGATACGCAGTAAGGGACAGAAGATATTGTCTCCTACTCTTTCACTCCTGCATCCTTATCCTATTGTTGTCTCGTTTTATTCTAAACGTCAGTTTAGGATTGCAAGTCTAGTTGTTTTTGGTCTGAGTTGATGACAATGGGGAATTTTCAGGGCCCCTGTTTCTCTTAGTTATTTATGACAGATGGTACTAGCTGTATTAGGGAGACAAATGTCAACGAAATTACTAACTTCGAGCAGTTCGTATTGAAGGCGACAGTAATATTTTTTATTGTTTATCTACATGTTACAAAAGTATCTGAAGTCTAAATAACTCACCCAAATAATAAAAAACGTACTAAAATATTACTGATAGAAGTCCCCCTGGATACCTACTAGCGACATCTAGGTAGATAAGAAACTTTTGGAGTTTGAAAATTCCCTATTGACATGATACAAATGACAGTCTGGATCCAGAAGTACATATTTTTTGAGGATGGTACGCGGCTTCTTATTTTACGTTTTATTGAGCGTCTGTGGTCCAGTTGGTCGGACACTTGACTTGTAACCGGGAGGTCCCGGGTTCGAGTCCGGCTACTGGACGTGTACCATTGGGGCTCTTTTTCAGAGCCTATGTACGCAACGCAACGCTCGTACGGTGAAGGACAACATCGTGATGAAACCCGCACACCCAAGGTGTGTGAACCCTATAACGGCGATGGGCTCACCCCCTGTCACGTTGGGTTAAATACGCTTGGTGAACCGTGGGTACTTTCTTTAGCAAGTGCCTCTGCCTACCCCTCTTTGGGATTATAAGGCGTGAAGTGTATTTATTTTTTATTTACTTCTGAATACAACTGTGATTTTTTTTTTTTTTTTGTAAACGTCTGTATTATGTATGGATTACAAGTCTAGTTGTTTTGTTTGTCCTGAGGGAAAAACAATAGTCAGTATCGATACTATTACAAACTTCGGCAACACTAGTGTTGATCCATATGGGTGTCAGTGCTGTCAATGTCACACCAAACTGTATTTTTGACTTTTGTTCTGATCTGAGAGAATTCTACTGACTTGTGAATTTGACTATTTGTTTTATGTTTTTATAAAGTCTGTATGTATATTCCGAGTTCTTTAAGTGTTGTTTTCTTCTATTCAGAGTGTTCAGTGTTCTGTGTTGTTTACTAAGGCAAATCAAATAGACCATTATACGTACACAACATAACAACACAAACTATA